>JAGFPH010004575.1:0-16942 GCA_018207615.1 Philaenus spumarius | reverse complement strand
GTTTTATTCAGTAGTGACAATAAGTGGCACACACACAAGGGAGGAGGGCTGACTAACTTCACCTATTAAGAGGGGTTCGGCATTCCTCAAGGTACCCACAAGTTAAACAAACTATTTTACATAAAAAGAAATGGTTTCAGGTTTGGAAGAAAATATAAATTTGTTTTAATAGTAGTTTTATTCAGTAGTAAAAATAAGTTTCACCCACACAAGGGGGAAGGGTAGACTAACTGCTCCTATTTAGAGGGGTTTGGCATTCCTCGAGGTACGCAAGTTAAACAAGCTCACAATTCTTTCTTAACAAATAAGTTTTATATATGTAAATAAGTTTATGAATTATTTTCTACATTTAGCAAAAAAACAAATTACATAATGGTTGTAACAACAAAACACTAATGTGATAATTTTATTGATAAGCAGGAAGTCAAAACATGTTATCACTTTATACTTTATGTACGATAAATAGAAATGTTTTTCTGAAATGATATTCTAGGAACGTTATTGTAATCCTTTGAACCATAAAGAGCAATTCATAAAATACTATTATTTCTTATCTTTCTATTATTGTAAATGTACCCATGAATCACAGAAAATTATACTCTCACTGATCTTGAACTTAATGAGATATTATAACTGGGTCCTGAAAGTAACTTGCACCCTGCTTATATTAATTTAATCTAAAGTTGGGTTTTTGCAATCTTACTAATAACAAAAGAATTAATTCTGTGATTTATGGTTTTTCCTTTTAACGGGTTGGAAATCAGAGCATAAGAAAAGTGTGTTATTACCTATGGTATTTTTAAGTGCTAGAAAAGTTAAAAATTATACTATATAAAGTTATGAACTGCTTGTGGTTTTGAATCTCAAAAGAAAAACAACCCTAATTTTCTTCTTAAGGTAAAAAGTTATCAGAATAAAATGAGATAGTATTATAGTTGATGCTAAACAAGATGTATTACAAATCAAAAATATTGCCGGTATTTTACTTTGCTACTAAATCCTGTAGTTGATTGCTGCATTGTTTTATGCTTTGCATTATCTAGCGTTCAGTCAGATAATTTGTAACACTGGCCACAAATAGAACAGGTGTAACAGTTTATCTTACATTGGCAATTGAAGGTTTTGCATCAAAAAGGATTCAGCTCTATTTTTCAAAACTTTCGGTAAATTTAAAAAAAAACTTTAACTTTTTAATTTTGTTATTATGTTTTAATTATTTTTTTACAATGTGAAGGGTAACAACAGCAACATTTTTAGATATTTTCAGCTATTTTCAACTGTAGTGCTTGTGAAAAAATAAAAGATGGAGTTGAATCTTTTTTCCACCATTTAAATAAAAAAAAGTAGGATATGCCATTAATAATATTCATAGCAAAATAATAATGTAAATGATGTTAAGCAAAATAATAATGTTCATGCAAAATGTCATACAGTAGAACCCCTCTTAACCGGCCTCGGATCAACCGGTCTTCGGATTAACCGGCCTATTCAATGGAGTAACTGAGCTTTTTTTCTCTTACTGTGATTATATTACTTTAACTGGTCGAAGTCTCAAACATTGATTGTTTGACGGACATTTCCCGAAAAATAAAGCTGGGTGATGCAACTTTAGGTGTGCAATGTGTATTGTGTTAGTGTTGTGGCAGGCAGAACAGGGAATGGGGAGCGTGAGTTTGATTCCCTCTTGCTTCCGCGACAAATGTATTGTTTCTTAGAATCAATTCATTGACAAAGCGGCATCCTTTGTTTCTTTTTCTTTGTCTATTGCTTTGTTGGAACCTTTACTGAATTTTGGGGAATTTTATGCAATATTTGTAACTTATTGAGTAATATGTTGAGCAGCAAACGATTCAACGGCATTAGACCTGATGAACGTACGAAAATGGAGAGACTTGGCTTTACAAACCTTTAAAAGTTATAGAACGGGAAAAATAAGGTAACTAATTTTTTTTAACAATGATACAGAATATGTAAATTTAGTTTTCAAAGTTTATGCAAGTTTAATATGTTTAATTGTTGGTGTTTGTTTATGTATGTTCATACAATAAAATGAGTTGCAATAACATCTTATTTGCTTGTTTATTTATGAAATATGTAGGTTATTTTTTAACAAAAATCTATTTATTACGGGAACCTTGGATCAACCGGCCAAACAGGTAACCGGCCAGGGTCTCGGATCCGACCAGACCAGTTACGAGGGGTTCTACTGTATGTTAAAAACATCACAGGAGATGGAAAAACTGTACAACATTGCACAACAGTGAGAGAAGGGGGCAAGGTAGGCAATATAACAGTATTATGTATGTTTGCTTCATTTTGAATAATAAAAATCTTGCAACTATAAATTATACAGATTTAGGTTTAATAAAAATCTATAAAACTTGTTATAACCACTCGTAGATTGTGCTGACAAAGTCGTTTTTCATTGTACATGTAATACTTGCAGAGTATGTAGAGATAGTAAAGTAACTAAAATGTTGTTCATTTATCAGTTTTTTTTAAGACAAACCTTAGCGGAGTGGTATATTTCTGATGAGAAGATACCAGGTTTGAATCTCGGCTAGGGACAAGGTAGCTTAAAATTCATATCTGTGGTTAGAGGGAAGGAGGGCAGAAGTAAAGCAAATAATGGTTGACTTGCTTAACCCTTTGAAGGGAGGCTTATTTTACGCTTAAAGAGTAATCAGGGGAATCAAATTATACGACGTGATCCTACGTTTTTGCTCATAGGAGTAATCACATCATATGACGTTCCTGGTTGTCATGGGAACGAGTTTCTTTTACAACTCGGTAACAGTTGGTTATTTCACCACTATAATGTAGATCTGTACTGTAAAAGTGTCTTTGTAGTAATAGTTCTTTGCTACTTTAAGCCACTAGAATGCGCGGGCATGAGATTGTGTACACAAAACTGCCACGTCGCTTTTTTTACTTCTTTCTTCTGTCCCGCGGGTTTCTCACTTTTTTGACTGCTGCTTTTTTTTATAACTGAATTTTTGTAATAAATCAATAACTAAATTTTTCTAAGTGTTTATTTCTCATTGTTCCTAGTTTGTGAAGAAAATCATGTCATATAATGTGATTACTTTTACAAAACCCAAACTCAATTTTTCAATCATTTTAAAGCAATAAACGTGTTAAAAATAACTAGAAAACTAGAAAAACTTTCCTATTGGTCATTTTGACAGAACATGCAGGCAGAACATTCTTGGGTAAATAAAAAATACCAATTTTTGACATTTTGCCAGTTTCATAACATCCATATATTTTGGAGGTTTAATTTGTATTTTCTTGTGATAAGCATTGATAGTTGGTGGTAGAAAACGATTGCTTTGAGTTTTTGTAACATTAAATTTTGAAGAACTCTCTCTGTCAAAGTCCATGTTTAAGAGAACCCACACTTTATTGCTATGGCTATGGTCATATTCAAACTATTAAAACAGCTGATAGTTAACAATAGAGCTACTACACAGGCTGCCAGCAACTCATGCCCCAACATAATATCCCTGCTTGGTTGGTGCAATCAGCTAAATAGAACTAAATGCATATAGAACTGCCTATATTGAGTTTGTTTACTGGTGGATCCAACCCATTGTTGCACCAATAAATCAGGATTTTTTTTTCAAACATTTCATTGGAAAAAACTCAAGATGATAGAAAAATGAAGCTACATACTTTTTGCAGCAAACTCTTCAATTGTAACAAAGCCGCTTATTTATTGTACCTACCTTTCTAATCTCAAAGATGACCCTTAAGTTCACAGAGATTATAGGCCTGGACAAGGATGACTAGAGGTCTATCATCCTTATCTTGTGGGAGAGCAGTATGCCTTGAGGAAAGGCGATGACCTCATATCTACGAAGAAGAATCAGAAAACCCTCAAACATTATTGAAAACAATAAACAGTATTTATCATTTCTCAAGTTTGAACTCTACAATGGATGTAAACTTAGCAGTGACAGAAAGTATTATTACATGTCAATTAAACACTAGAAATGGTATATAACTGTACTTACTATCAGAAATTAAAGGTAAAATGGTATTGCAAGTAATATGTATCTATTTACATCTTAGTGCAGTATTAAAACAGTTAAAAACTTGGAATTTATACCTACTTTCTCTGCAACTGTAGGACAAATCTACTGTGCAATTTGAGCGTAAAGTGTCTTTTCTTGCTCTCTGCTCTGCCTCATGTCAAATTTTTCTCTTGCCTAATAAAGTAGAACTTTGTGCACTTGTTACACAAATAGCCATTTCTTCTAACACAAGTGTTGTATGATACTTCTGTTTTTGGGAGTTGTAACCTTTAAAATTTATTTAATGCACAATTAGTGCACTTATTAGTTCAATACATTATAGTTATTTGTGCATTGAGGGTGCAAAGTTGAGTTTGTTACACGAAATAAATATTTGATTGTGACTAAATTTGCACCCGTAATGCACACATCATTTGCCTACAGGTACATTTTAAATTAGTGTTTTAGTTTTTAAAAAGATCTGTATTAATAAACAACACGTGTTAACATTACAATCTAGTTGACAGACGTTTTGTATATTCCAGATAGTATTGTAATTCACATAATATGTGCCACCAAGAGCAGCACATCTCTAAGCACAACAATCAACATTTTCAAAACAGCCTACATCAGCTGTTTACTTTGCATCCTAGTATTGTTGCAAAGTAAAACAAAGTAATTACTTGATGCTGAACACATGTAGTTTAGTTTACGAACTGCTGTGAATGTGCAAAAGCGCACTTTGTTATGTAGCTGTAGGAAAAGTATATTATTAGCGAATTTCCATAGGAAAAATGAGCTATTGCATTGGCCCTTATGGTAAGACCCAAGGTCGGGAGTAGCAAATGAGCACCGATCATGGTCTCCAGAACACATTTTGGGGTGTCATTAAAAATCATATATATATATTTATGTATGTATAAGTGCGCAATCTAACGGACGCATTTTAAGTCCGATTTGGTTCAAATTTGGTACACATGTTGGTTGTCTACATCGCTCGGACGAGTTCGTTAGCCAAAATATCCACCAACCGGAAGCACGATTTTTGACCAAAAGTAACTATGTTTTGAGTTTTTTCCTACGAGAATGAATTTGTTTTTGAGTTTTTTCTACAAATATTAATGTAGGATGTTATTCTGCACATTTTGTTTTTTTATGTGACCTTATAGCTCGCTTGGTTCCCCCAAAATCGATCAAAACGTAAAATACCATAGAAGTACCTGGTTCAAAGCCATGTGGTGGATTCTACCGTGGGGTTGGGGTGCGAAGCACACAATTTATTGTGCTTTGAGATACTCTCTATACGGGGGTTGGCGTGCGAAGCACGCAATGCTTTGTGTATTGAAGATACTCCCAATATGCTGAATGGCATGTGAACCATTTTTCAGCTATTCAGCACCGTCGTGAATAGACCTATTTCATAAATTGTTGGTTGAAACCCTAAAACATAGGCCTATAAACTTAATTTTGGAAATTCGCTCAACTCACGTCAGCGGTTCCGCTGCGTGGTTGAATTATTTGTTAAATATATTACATTTTAATTTACACACTAAACATTATCATTTAATATTAATATCTGCTAACATTAAAGTTATATGAAGGAAAAAAACTTCCCTGTTTTGAAAGAACTAATCCATTTACTATGTTGTTCTTAAAGGTAAGGGTTGAATTTATTTTTTTTAAATTAACTTTGTTTTTTATTAAGGAAACCATATCTTATTTAAAATATAGAATTATTTATTTATAAACTGTTTGTTTTTGTTTTTCTTTCAATTTTGGGGATAGGTTTTAAAGGACTGGTGAAGTAATTGAATAATGGATTATGGTAAAATTTTATATTGAATAGAAAATTATACATCTAATATTTATTTGAGTCTTAAGGGAGGATAGTATCACTTTGTTGTCCCGAAAGGAAATGTTTAATTTTCTTGAGGTTAACTAAGATTCTTTCTTCCTGTAAGACACACAACATTTGCCCTCCAGCTGCAGTTTTAGTAAATAATTTGCATATTATAGGTTAATAAAATAATACCTGTTATATGCCAGTCAAGTAATCCTCTTTTGTGCTAAAACACTACCGCTGTTTCGGATGATGCACTCATCCATCATCAGGTTTTGAAAATATCACTCGTGCGTGGTCGTCAGAACATTAAATAACTGTTGCAACACTTAAACAGTACAACACAAACCACAAACAACATATACATTGAAATTAATTTGTACAAAATTAAATCTTGTCAGCACGAGAGCCAGGTCACCTCCGATAAGGATCACCTCCAACGGTCGAAGACATTCCTTCCTCCTTCACAAAATCATTCGATATTTTCAAGGCAGTGTCAAATATTATGTTGCAATTAAAAGACAATTTATCATTTAGCACATTAGTATTTTAGCTCAAAAGAGGATCACTTGACGGACATATAACAGGTATTACTTTATTAACATAAATATAAATTCAGTGATTCGGGACCTTTCTACAATAAACAAAATTTGCATTTTACTATGGAACAAAATTTATTAAAACATTCACATTCTTATTTACTATATATATATATATATATATATGTATGTATGTGTTCGCACTCTAGCGGCCACACTTTAAGTCCGATTTGGTTCAAATTTGGTACACATGTTGGTTATTGTCTACGTCGCTCGGACGAGTTCATTAGCCAAAAAAATCCAACAACTGGAAGCTCGTTTTTTGACTGGAAGTAACTATTTTTTGAGATTTTTCCTACTAGAATGATTTTTTTTAGAGTTTTTCTATAAATATAAATGTAGGATGTTATTCTGCACATTTTGTTTTTTTACGTGACCTTATAGCTCGCTTGGTTCCCCAAAATCGATTAAAAAGTAAAATACCATAAAAGTACCCGGTTCAAAGCCATTTGGACAATTTTACCGTGTGGTTGGCGTGGGAAGCACGCAATGCATTGTGTATTGAAGATACTCCCAATACGGGGATTGGCGTGCGAAGCACGCAATGCTTTTTGCATTGAAAATACTCCCAATATGCGGAATGGCGTGCGAACATTTTGCAGCCAAATTGTTGGTTAAAACCCTAAAACATAGGCCTATAAACTTAATTTTGGAAATTTGCTCAACTCACGTCAGCAGTTCAGCTGCGTGGTTGAATTATTTAGTTTGATATACTAGACATAATATTACCTAAGATTGAGGATGAAATTCTTCTCCTCATCTTCTTAAACTCTTGAAATTCTTCTTAAACTCATTAGTGCTTAATTCTATAGGGTTTAACTATGAAAGAACTTTAACTTCATGAGGAAAAAAAACAATTCATTTTATTTGATATAGTAAACAAATCAGTATTATGTGATGAATATATATATCCAAATATGTTATTACATAGGTGTGAGAACTCTAATATCTACAAGGTGTGGAATTCTTAGGGCTCAGACAAACTTGAGGGCACATTTGAATATTAATTTAATCAATAAATAAGCACCGTTAAAGTTTAACTTCATTAAAAACAGACAAAGAATTATCAATTGAATCCAGGCTCGGACTGGGCCGCCTGCCCGAGGGCAGGTGCGCCCTCTGGTCGCGAATAAAAACTTCGGGAAAGTTAACCGATGTCACACCGCGCCGCCGCGGCCGACACGACCCGCTGGGTGATGGACCAGAGGCGGGTGAGTTCAGCGAGTTGCCCCAAAGACGATTATTACAAAAGTATCCAACTCCACTACTGACATTCATCGTCTTTGGTTGCCTTTGCCCAGACATTGGCGCATGCGCCGTATTGCTTTGAGGAGGTGTTTGCCTCAGTTGTTAAAAACAACACTCAATCCAGCAGACGAACAGTCGTTGACATAACGTAATAGACCGGCGCGGCGTTTGTTTACATTAGCTGTTACCTAAGCTTAGAACAGTTCTTGTGCAGTGGTTTAGACCTATTATTTAATATTTTTAGTGTCATTCTGATATTTTGATTGATTGATTAATGCCTTGATGTAACTTCAACGCCTTTAAAAAGGTAACGTTACTGATCACATTTGTTTAAAATTAGTTTATGGTTTTCATTAGTGCCTACGATTGCAATGAGGTTAGAGTTGCCGTTTACGACAAGTAAAACGAATGGATATCTTCTTTAAATTCTTAATATAATATCATGGTGAATGTGAAATTAGCGTCAGTGGAAATTAGGTGTACGCCTGTACGCTAGTGTCTTCTATTAGTCTATTTGAAGTTCAACTTGATATTAATTTTACTGTAAAACTAACCGTGTGGTGTAATTACTGAAATTGTACTCTCGATGTCCTGTAAACTAAGTTGGTGACGAAACCAAATAGGCATAAACCAACCATGCAGATTGTATTATACAGCAATACAGCATTTGGCATGTAGTTTTTTTGCTTCTTCCTCATCTTTATTACAATATAAAATCTGACAGTATTTTTAGTATGCTTTAATGGTAAAAAAGATACATTTCTTTACATTTCAAAGAAAAAAAGACGAATCTACCAGAGAATTCTAAGAATTATTCGTTAGCTACCGCATTTATTAAAGTAATTCAGGCATTGATTTGTAAATGCAAATTGTACATGTATATTGTACAAATGTGCTTATGTGGGCTGCGCTACGGTAGAGAAATTCTGGATTAGAATAATTAATGGATTTTTTTATTTTAGGACTTAAGCTGCTTGCAAAAAATCACAATTAGTCATATAATACAACGTTGTGGGTACTCAAATTGTTTGTTTTTCCACGCTGAACAAGAGGCGTAATATTTTAAAATTTAAATGATTCGACTACTCATAGTATAGTGCAAGCCTAAGATATATTTTGTGGGCATATTATGATAATCTCACAAACAAAAAGTGGAATTAATCACTAAATCACTAGAACATTGTAACCTGTAACTAATAAAAAAATCCCTAGGGATTTTTTTAGTGATCATTAATTAATTTCAGGTACAATGGAAGAAGAAGAGAAGCCATGTAAAAAACGAAAATCAGGACACCATTTTAAAAAAGAAAAAGAGGCTCGGCAGAGAGAAGAGGCTGCTCTTTTTTGTAAAAAATATCAGCTTTCTTTGTTCCACCTCAACCACGTACTGAATGCTATGAAATTCCGAGTGTTACTCGTTTGTCAGTCTCAGAAAATGATACCGCCGGCGCTGATACCGAGGATTTGCAGCAACTTGACGATAGTATAGATAACAATACATCACTTGGATGTGAAGCAGGTGTGAGTGGTATGAATATAAAGTGGTGTGAGTGGTATCTTGAAAGATAAGGCCAGAAACAATGAGGATTCTCATGAATCTAGTAAAAAAGACTTTTTCAAAAAGCCTAAACCATCTGAACTTGATTTGTTCTTTTCTTTCCACCCGATTTAAAACTGCCCAATAAATCTACCGTTTAAAAATACAGTTTTTACAGTATCTCACGAGGATGGAAACTTTTTTAAAAGGAACTGGTTGACCTTCAATGAAAGGAACAACAAGTTATATTGCTCTGTTTGTCTGGCTTTTACTGATGGTTCATCTGTGTTTTGATGTCTGTGTAATGTCTTTTGACTGTTTTATTTCTGTAAGTGTAGAGTTACTAATACACAATATTTCAGCCATTAGTTCTACATTACCTTTTATTGTATAGTTTTCTAAAATATATACTATACCATAATTTTTACATTTAATTTTGTGTAGTTTTCATTAAACTCCCCCCCTCCCTTCCACCAATTGCGCCCTCAAGAGAACTTGGGGTTAGCGCCTTTTTGGAGGGCCCAGTCCGACCCTGATTGAATCTTATAAACTTTTATCAGATATTTGGTTTGAAATTTAAAATCATTTAGTCAAATTAAAATAATTAAAATGTTTCTGTCAATAATTGGAATAAATAAATGGCATAGTTCATTAGAAACAGTTCAAATCTTGATGATGTGGTACATAGAAAGATCTCACCAAAATCCAAAAATGTCTTGATCCTTAATTTCTTCTTTCAGCATTGAAATATCAACATTATTTTAAAATTCTTAAAGGTACGGTAGTGATATTTTTGAGGGCTCTTGATATTTATAATTTATTCTTGTTTGGTAATATGGTAGGAAAACTCTATTTAACTGTTGACATCATTCAATACAAATATTTTAAACCACTACAGTTCCCTCCATCTTAAAATCATTATTGCTAGTCTAGGGGTTCACATCACTTGAAACAAAGTTTTCCATCTGTTTATATTATAACTAGTGGACCCGCCAATGCTTCACTATTGCTATTGCTTGATTTACCTAACCTAAAAGTATATTCATTTTTTGATCCAAATCAGTTGTTGATCAAAATCAGCTGTTTTAAGCTTTTCATACGAACAGCTGTTTTTTGTGCCTATGATAAAAATCAAAAGAAATATTTCTTCTTCTTCCTTAAGATTGACCTTCCATAAGAATAACATTGAAACATTGAGGGCCACTGGGGCGTAGCCCTAATGTCCTAGGACTTCGGTAAATGGCCTAAAACCTTCCCAGGGTTAACTTGTGTTACTATGCAAAATTTCAAAGCAATCGGATGGACGGTTTGGTAACGCATAAAGGACAAACATACAAACGTACAGACGGACATACATTGAATTTTATATATATAGATTATTATTATTCTTGATACACAAACACAATCCTTCACGGCTCACTTGATACCATTTATTTGTTTGTGAGAGAAATATTGAAATCTTTAGTATATTGTATTTTATTAATTATATTATGTATTGCAACTGTTATTTTCTGACTACCATATAAAGTAATATTTACAGTAAAATAAGAGGCTTTTGATTAAATACTAAATTATTATGGTTGTGCTTGAGAGAAATATATGAGATAATTGTTTAACATAGAAATATGACAAATTAATGGGTATGATGTTATGAAATCTTACAAGTAGAAAGTTAATTAGAAAGTTTATAAGAACATACATAACTTTGTAAATAATTTTTCTAGCTTTAAGAAGGGGTTTCTGCATAATTGTGACAGTTTTTAAAATTTTGCTATAATGATCGAGAGTCTAAGTGTTTCAACTTTTCTCATGAGGTAAGATGGTCAAGACAATCCGATTTTCAACTAAATTGAAAGAGACATAGTTGTCATATAACACCGATATTGAAGCAGCAGTCGATGGAGCAGAGGCACAAATCACAAAAAGGTAAAATTCAAGTCAACAAAAAATTATGCGCCATGTTTTGGGATAGAAAAGGTGTGTTCTTTGTTGATTTTTATGTTAGTGTGAAATGATGCTGCGCCAATATCTTAAATAAATAAATAAAATTGCAGAATAAAAAAAATGGAGTGGCATTGTGCTGTTTCAAGATAATAATCGCCCGCGTGTTGCCATGATACCCAAGATCTTGTCAAGTCATTTAGATGGGAAAAACTCGATCAACTAGTAAATAACACTGGCTTATTAGTACAACTGTGACAATGTCAAAACAGCAATTTAGTGGTTGTTATCTTCTAAGACAGTCTTTTTCTATGAAAACAGATTGCAGAACCTTATTCATGTTTAATGCATTAATAACGATGGAAATAATTTAAAAAATAGTTTTAATATATATATGCTTTCATAAAACTGTTAAAAAATATTACCTGTATCCTATCCTATACTATTAAACGAGGGAGTTCTGTATGTATCCAAACTTTAAAACGGCTCTAACGATTTTCACAAAAATTTGCAAATAGGGGTAGTTTGACGCCAGGAAATGAATGTGATAGGTCTTTTATCTGTAAAAATTCGCTAATTGTCTCTTTTTGCCTTTTAATTTCAGTCGTCATTGCAGTTAAGCCTATAGGAGAAGAAGAAATAAAGTTAACTAGATCTGTAACTAAGAAAGCAGTAAAAGATGTTTTCACTTAACAAAGGAAATTTTAATATTGGTTGTTTGACGCCAGGAATTGAATGCGCTAGGTCTTATATCTGCAAAAATTCGCTAATTGTCTCTTTTTGCCTTTTAATTTCAGTCATCATTGCAGTGAAGCCTATAATAGGAGAAGAAGAAATAAATAAAGTTAATTAGATCTGTAACTAAGAAATCAGTAAAAGAAGTTTTCATTTAACAAAGGAATTTTAACATATGTTCTTAAAATTAATTAATACCAAATAGGCCTATAGCCCCATTTCACTACAGTAACTTTTAGTTCCTCACTACCATTATAATAAATAATTTCCTGTTTTAAAAAAATAATTATAGTCTGTTATAAACTGTTTAATACTCCACGTAAGTAATATAATAATATTAATGGAAAAATAGGCTACAGTTTGAAAGTTTCTTTTGTACTTAGTTAGTTTACTGAATATAATTAAAATTTAGAAAAATGAAACCATATATCAATAGAATATTTCATTAAATTATAGGCTATTAAGTTGTTAGAAGAAAATAAAATAGGCCGAAATTGATATTGAAATATACAATTTTGTAATATAGGCCTACCCAATATCTAAAGCATAGCTCTTTGAGGCTATGATTAATCCTGCAATTATTGTTAATATATTTAGCCCTTAGGATTCACAATTTTAGTTCTTAGAAGAAAGTACAACTTACAATATACTACCTCTTTATCTGATTCTATAACCTGACTTAATTAGATAAATGAAGAAACACAAATGGAGGACACAAATTTACAAATATCAAAGATTATTTAATGTTACCGGTAATTAAAATGATTGAATTAAAATACAATTCAAATTCACTCAGGCTAGCTTGCAAATAAATTATTTTTTGTCTATTTTGGGTATGATTGTCTCTTAATTGCACAATAGCTTATCTAAGGGGGGGGGGGGGGGTCAGTGCAGACTATTCCCAATTAATATTGAACAAAGGTAGGTAGATTCTTATATACAAGATTAACTGATTTTAAAAAAATTTGGAATTAAAGTATAGTAGGCCTAAGTGTAGGTGTAGTACAAATTGGAAATTAATGTGAGTGTTGGTGGTTAATGTATTTATATCAGTTCGTATTCACAGTCTATGGTGATTGTATAAATTAATATTTAAGGTGAAGTTCTTCAAATTTGATGGCTAAAAGAAAAATATTTTGGAAATAATATCACCAATGAAATGATTATTAGCTTGGATTAATCTTACCCAGTTTTAATGTTCTCTTCTGGTGATGTGGACAGATAATTGTTATAGATTTATGATATCACACTTCACTATACCGAAAGTCAATAAGGCTAACGTTGAACAATATCTGTACTTGTAGTATCAGCGTTGGTCTTCTGGTGTTGTAGAGATGAACTGGTAACAGGTCTGCCTTCTTTGAGGTCTCAGCAACAATTAATTTCTTTAAATAACTCTGGGCTTATATAAGGCCTTCAGGAACTGGTATTTGGTGCCTTATGAATTTTACACCTTCTGGGGCATTTGATTGTTGTATTAACTTATGTGTTTTTGAATATTGGGTGTTGTTTTTGTGTAATTTTAATTTTTATTAAATAATTTGGTTTTATAATTACAAAAAGTGATAAAAGGAATGAGAAATTTGATTAAATAAATATATTAAAGAAAAGTACTTAAATAGCTCCTTGTACAATATTTTCTTATGATCTAACAACTATGACTAAAAAGATACATTTAACATTCGCGAAATGGGTTTCAAGAATTCATAGACCAATCACAGCGATCGTTGGGTTTCGTGGGAGGAGTCTAGCAAAACATGGGGGACTCGTTTTAAGCATATATTTGTTCTTCAGATTGACTTTGTCTAATTTTATCGTCTCAAAGGTACTTCTTCTGAATTTTTGTCAAAGACATTTTGTACTATGTAAAATTTTTCGTTCTATACGACGGTCGTGTTCATTTTTTAATTTGAAACTTAGTTTCTCTGCAATCAAACTTTTTATTTCTTATTTGGCCTAGCGTTTTACAGACTGGCATATTTTCTGTCGGATTTGAAATATGAATTTTGGTTGATCGTTTTGTTATTTGTGTGATATTATAATTTTTATTTATTGGTTGATTAATTTAGAAATATTTTGATGTAGGAAAGATATAGGTACAAGGTCGGGAAGTAATTTTAATTGTTAAATATGTTGTCGAAAGTCGGATATTTGGAGAGATTTGCTAATTCATTGTTTGTGATCATGGCCGATAGATGTTGTTAACGTTGATTGTAAATAAATGAATGGAGTCCCTTCGAAGGTTTTTCTGTCTCTCTCGCACTCATGAGTGTTTAATTTTAAAAGACGTGATTTCTTATTTGGTCGATTTACTATTATTTAAAATGAATATTTTGAATTGTTACAAACTTGGCCGAAATTGATAGACCTATTGAAATAGTCAATTTTGTAATATAGTTTTGGATAATTTCTGAAACATAGCTTTAACCCTATAAACGGCAGAAGGCACAATTAATTGTTTTAAACAGAGTTTTGCAAGGCGTTTTAAAATCTTAAATATCGGCAGTGGGGCATTACAATTGTATTAATCCCAGTATATCAAAATAATGAGCAGAATCTGTATTTTTGATTATATAAGGTAAACCTGTTTTAAGTGTTTGGAGGCTATTCAATTTCTTCCGTTCAATACTGACAATTTATTGTGCCCAAGTCTGATTTGACCATTAAATCTTTTGAACTTAGGTTTATATGGCACTACGTTTAAATTACTGTCTAATGCTCATGCGTCAAGATATTCCGTTATTACTTTACGCGTTGCTCTAATGTAGTGAAACAAAGTGAAATATTCTTATAAGAATAAATGTATTAAAATTTTTAAATTATACAGTTCAATTATATGACTTCTTCTCTAAAATTAGATATTTTCAAATAATATAGTTTTTGATTAAAGTAAATATTCCTAATTTTTAATTCTCCTTTCAAAGTATGTAGGCCTATGTTTTTGTTAGCCGTCTTATAGTAGGAACATAAAACTGATGTTTTCTGAAAAACGTTTTTGAAGTTGATAAATAATTTTATACCCTTCTATTTAGAACTAAGTTACAAAACTTTTGTATAATTTGAAAAAAATACAAAAATACTGCTGCAAGTTATGTAGGCCTAAATTTGGATTTTGGTTTCCGTTACTGAAACATTTTTTTCTTCTTGACCTAATAACGTTTGTAATATTATATTAATACATTTTTTAGTTGCATGTATGAATTTATTGGACCTTTTTCTATAAAAAATATATGGAACAATTTTAAATTGGGATAAAATTACTATTTTTTATTTTTTTTTTAAATATGCTTGCAAACGCCGAAAATCCAAAATATTTAACAATGCCACTTATAGGGTTTCGGTTTGGAATAATTGTTACTATATTTAGGTTTAATTTCACAATTTAATTTGTAAAAAAAAATTAAACTTTTCCTAAATTGATAGTAATACAGTAAACTTTAATATAGCTTTAATATAAACTCATTTCAGAAACGTAGCTTTGAGGTTCTGGTTAATCCTGTAAAATATGTTAATATACATATATTTTTCAAGCAATAGGAAAAAAAAATGATTTCACAATAAAAAAGATAGTACTAATATTTTTAGACGAATTTTCGAAGAAAATAAAAGCTATTACACTCGACCCAACTTGAAAACGGTTGGTCGGAGAAGGCTTAAATTTGGTTTCTATCCGTTTCAGACCATTTGGAGACTATACCCAAAAATCATTACTTTATATATATATATATATATATATATATGTTTTATTCCCGGATTTTTAAGGGGTAGTAAAAAAGCTTCAAAATTTCTGATTTTTTGGTCAAAGGGCCTTAGTGCGATTCTTCAAAAGGTATTTTTTTTGTTTTTCGATCCGTTTAAAAATGGCGGAGTTATACAGTGTTTTCGTTTTTGGGTAGGAATTTGAGGGGTAGTTTTTTAACAACCTTGCTAAAAGATAGTAAATATGCTTCAAAAATGATGAATTTTTTGTGAAAGGGTCCTTGTAGGATTTGAAAGGTACATATATTTTTATTTTTTGAATTGAAACAAAATGGCGGCCTATTTGTAGTAAACCCAAAATGGCAAAGTTAGAGCGAGGAAATTGCATGATATCTCCCTCTCATAAGCCCAAGTTCAATTTGAGAGTTATATGAGTCGAAAGGCAATTAAATTTACTATAACCTTGTGTAAAGGTGTTTTAGGTACACCTCTTGGAACAAGGAACAAAACTCATATAAAGATCCCAATAATCGACTTTTTCGTTATTCTTGTACGTTAATTGCGCATTTTCGCCCACTCATAAGCCCAAGTACATATTGTAAGTTATACCATTCGAAAGACAATTAAATTTACTATAATCCTGTGTAAAGGTGTTTTAGGTACACCTCCCGGAACAAGGAACAAAACTCATATAAAAGTCCCAAAAATCGAATTTTTCAATATTCGTGTACAATAATTGCACATTTTCGCCCAATCATAAGCCCGAGTACATATTGTGAGTTTTACCATTCAAAAGACAATTAAATGTACTATAATCCTGTGTAAAGGTGTTTTAGGTACACCTCCCGGAACAAGGAACCAAACTCATATAAAAATCCCGATAATTGACTTTTTCACTATTCTTGTACGTTAATTGCGCATTTTAGCCCACTCATAAGCCCGAGTACATATTGTGAGTTATACCATTCAAAAGAAAATTAAATTTACTATAATCCTGTGTAAAGATGTTTTAGGTACACCTCCCGGAACAAGGAACAAAACTCATATAAAAGTCCCAAAAATCGAATTTTTCACTATTCGTGTACGATAATTGCACATTTTCGCCCACTTATAAGCCCGAGTACATATTGTGAGTTATACGATTCGAACAACAATTAAGTGTACTATAATCCTGTATAAAGGTGTTTTTGGTACACCTTCCAGAACAAGGAACAAAATTCATATAAAGGTCCCAATAATTAACTTTATCACTATTCGTATAATCAAATTTTTCGCTATTTTTGTACGTTAATTGCGCATTTTCGCCCACTCATAAGCCCGAGTACAT
>JAGFPH010004574.1:90226-111576 GCA_018207615.1 Philaenus spumarius | reverse complement strand
CAAGTTAAAAATAATGATCACATTTCCAACTAAACCAATACAAAATGTGACTTATTTTGTAATACGAATTGTAATAACATTTAACTTCCTAAAAACACAAAATCAACCCAAAACCGTATCAACACACGACTCAAACGACGTCACAAAAACTATTTGATGTAATAAAACGTAATAAAGCAAACGCGGTTGGGAGTTAGTAGACGGGAACAAATTGCAATCATCTTTTCCAACACATGATACAGTCGCTAACAGGCTTTGTAAAGCATTCATGTGTATTGTACATTGGATGGGTGATTATGTCGGGGTAATGACAAGATCCATGAAAGGTAATTTGCATATTGCAAGTAGGCCTATAACTAGTGCGACCTGTACGTACAGTGGATCGGGTTACGTTTCTTGTGTGACTGTCTGTGGAAACGAGTTTTATATACAATTTGCAACTGTGTTTGATATCGTATGCAAAAATGTCAAGGTATACGTATAAACCAGTACTTTACTAGTCCAGAGATTACTAACAGTTTATGAATGAAAGCTTAACCTTGGGGAACAGATAGAGAAACTTGAACTGTTTTAATAAGTGCATTGGTAGAGGTCAAAATAAAATTGGATGTACATTTTGTTTAAGCACTTTATAGCTATCACACTTTTTGTACTCTGACTACACGAAAGATTATGAAGCTTATGAGAGCTTATGTGTGGTACATGGATATCAACCTCGAAATTAAGCAAGCTAACCCATCTGCTATGATAATAATTAGCGTACAAAAATCCTTTTACTTTAAATGAGCAATTCTTGTATCTATCTTTATATCTGTCGCGGATCTCGAAAACGGCTCTAACGAATTCAAAGAAATTTTGTATTTAGGTACCCATATAGTTGTATTTTGTGTAAAAACGAAATTTTTTGAGAAAATCTAATTTAAAAGTTGAAAAGATTTAACATAGGGTCTTATGGGTTGCCATGTTGGTTACAAAATAACAACGAAATAGTAAATAAAGCGATCAAAACAGCTGTTTACAAACAAGCCAATTTATACCGTTTTATCTGCTGTTCATTGGATAGTTTTTAATTACTGTTAAAAAAAACAAGCTAATTTATACTGTTTTAGCACGTTGGAATTGGAATAAATTGGGCCTGATTTAATAATTTATTTTGTAAAAAAAGGTAAACTTGGCAAAGATGAATAAATTCGAATAGTTTTGTAATATAGGCCTGGCTAATTTCTGAAACATAGTATTGAGGTTATGTTAATCCTGCAATAATGTTTACTATATTTAGGCCTGGATTCAAAACTTTAGTTGACAGAACAAAAAGGAAGGGGTTTTAACACTGCACTTGCTATAAAAACCCCTCATCTGGCTACACTGGGCCTGGCGTAGTGGGTGGCATGGAGAGTCAGTATTGCCACAATAAGAACTGCTGGAACTTAATTTCCCAGAACATCATTTAAAAGAATCAATGCATTCAATTATTTGGTACTGAAATAGTTTCATTTGCCCAATATTTTTTGATTGGAAATTATAACTTGCTTGTTATTTTTGTGATTGTTGGTAATTAATTACAAAAACTTTCGAAACCCTAAGTCATAATTGGAGTTTTTACTTGCAATTTAATACCATTATAAAAATCATAACTTTCTTCAAATTGTTAAATTTCCCAACTTTTGGATTTTAAAATTATTGGGGGTTACGCCCCTTGAACCCTACAGCGACGTCCCTGAATGTACGTTGTAATTATTGTATTGTGTGTTTGACTCGTGAACGCGAGGGACTCTCGACAGTCTAGAAACTTCCAAAGGAGACGCTGGTAAATATTTGCAATTTTTTAAACATTTTTCTTGAGTTCTGATTGTCGTAATTAACAGTGTGGGAGTGAACCTCCCAAGGTCTAGACATATCCAGTGTGAATCCACAGACAATGACTCGAGAGCCAAGGATTCTTTGGAACGGAAATGAGAAATTACTCCTTGTTTGCGGATGACCTTGAAGTCGAGAGTCAAAGTTTGCTTGATTACTTTCAGCGGCGCTTTAAACACGCCGATAAATCAACGCCAGAAGCTCGCTAGACTATAACGAATTGCTGCCTGCTTTTGTAATTATTCCTCATAATCTTCGTAAAAGCAATCCCTCGTATTCACGCTAATGGATGTCCGGTGACGTCACAGGTAATAAGTTAAAATATTTTAACTAGTTTTTGTTGGTGACTCGGAGCTCGATTGTACTAATCCGTATGTCGTATTTCAATCTTGTTTAAATAGTGTTAATTACTGGGTTGTTACTGTGATTTTTAACCATATGTAAGTAATACGACTATTGACGAATTTCCATGGGAAAGATGATCTACCGCAGTGACCCTTATGGTGAGACCTAAGGTCGGAAGTAGTAAATGAGCACCGATCATGGTCCCCAGAACACGTTTTGCAGTTCATTAAAAATTGTATATATGTGTTGACACTCTGGGGCCACATTTTCCGTCCGATATGATCCAAGTTTGGTACACACGTTGGTTGTCTACGTCGCTCGGACGAGTTCGTTAGCCGAAAAATCCAACTACCGGAAGCACGTTTTATGACTAGAAGTAAAACTTTTTTGAGATTTTTCGTACTAGAATGAATTTTTTTCAAGTTTTTTTCTAAAACCATAAATGTAGGATGTTATTCTGCACACTTTGTTTTTTTTACACGACCTAATAGCTCTCTTGGTTCCCCCGAAATCGCCCAAAACGTAAAACACCATAAAAGTACCCGGTTCAAAGCCATGTGGTGGATCCTAACCTGGGGTTGACGCAATGCATTGTCTAATCAAAACACTTCCAATACGAGAGTTAGCGTGCGAAGCACGCAATGCATATGGTATTGAAATTACCCCCAATAAGAGATATGGCGTGCGAAGCACGCAATGCATTGTGTATTGAAAATACTCCCATACGGGGGTTGGCGTGCGAAGCACGTTATGCATTGCTTATTAAAGATACTCCCAATACGTTGGCGTGCGAAGAACGGAATGCTTTCTGTGTTGAAGATACTCCCAATATGCGGAATGGCGTGCAAAGCACGCAATGCATTTTGTATAGAAGAGTCTCCCAAAATTCGGAATATTTTTTTACACGACCTTATAGCTCGCTTAGTTTTCCAAAATCAAAATCATAAAAAGCTCGAAATCGATCAAAACGGAAAAGACCATTAAAGTACCCGGTTCAAAGCCATGTGGTGGATTTTACCGTGGGGTTTGCGTGCGATGCACGCAATGCATTGCGTATTGAAGATACTCCCAACACGGGGTTGGCGTGCGAAGCACGCAATGCATCTTGTATTGAAGATACTCCCAATAATCAGAATGACGTGCGAAGCACGCAATGCAATGTGTGTTGGAGATACTAGTAATATGCGGAATGGCGTGCGAACCATTTTGCAGCTATTCAGCACCGTCGTGAATAGACCTATTTCCCAAATTGTCGGTCGAAACCCTAAAACATAGGAATACAAAGTTAATTTTGGAAATTTGCTCAACTCACGTCAGCGGTTTAGCTGCGTGGTCCAATTATTTAAGTGCGCATACAACGTCAACATTCAACCTTCATATGGTCGGTAGCATTTGGGGGATTTTACCGTGTGTGTTTGATCCAAGGCCGTTTAAGGAGTTTTTACGCTGCGAGCGAAGCGAAGCAGTCCATAACCGTTGCCGCAAGGTCCAGGTGAAAACTCGTAAAGGGAGATTTTCCGCTGCGAGTGGAACGAAGCTAGAGGCTAGGGGCAAACAAATTGTATCCTACAGTCCTCACTAACTCATACAATCTGTAAAATAATTCCTTGCGAATATATCCAGTACTACTGTTTCCAAACGTTTCTTGAAAGAATGCCAAAATAAACTTGAAGTCAATAACTTCTGCACTTCTATAAAGTTTAAGCTGTTTTATTATAATCATACAAAATTGTAAAAGAACCATTTTCAGATAACCGCTACACTAGTTTGCCGAACTACTTCAGAAACAGCCTGTAGTGCGCCATGTTTAGAAACTAATCAAACCTTTGACAAACACGGATTGAGCTGATTTCAAAGCCGTTTCCCGTTTCTAACGCACCTCAAAGCGCGCGGGCTGATGGTGTAATTTGATTTACGGTTTCAACTCACTAAAGTAAAATCAAAATGTAATTTCTAAACTAGACAGACTGACGGAAGTAAGGTGTACTGCGTATATTCCACTGGGGGTGGAATGTGAGTGCTTTGCACGCCAACCCCCGTATTGAGAGTATTTTCAATACACAATGCATAACGTGCTTCGCACGCCAACCCCCGTGTTGGAAGTATTTTCAATACACAATGCATTGCGTGCTTCGCACGCCAACTCCCGTATTGGGAGTATTTTCAATACACATTGCATTTCGTGCTTCGCACGCCAACCCCCATATTGGAAGTGTTTTGATTACACAATGCATTGCGTGCTTCCCGTATATTGTTTTTCTAAGGGATGTTCGGTGATGAAACAAAGTGTTTAGTGGTGACAGCTTGGAAAGGTGCAGTGAATTCTTTCATCCGTGGAGCAATAACCAAGAAGCGTTCCTCTCGAAAACACTTGATGATTTTAGAACGAACTGTGTGACTGTTGTAACCTAACAGTTACAAATACAAATAATTGCTTCAAAGTTTGAATTCAGCTGTTAATGGAAATATTAGAGCAAACAGCTGTTTTACGTGTTATTTTATTCCAGGAGGTTGCTATGGTAATGAATGTAAATTCATGTGTTGGCTCATCAGTCTAGGCCTAAACTAACAATTTTTTGCAACGAAATTTACAAATAATGAAATAAAAAATGTTTTTATCAAAATGAATTAAAGCCTATCTTACTCAGAGGGATAGTGTAGCTTTTTATTAGTAAAACTATTTTTTCAATCGATTCATAAGTTCCAGAGATTATCCCCTGAATACACATACAAATAAATTTTGCCTCTTTATAATGTTAGTATAGATTTTTAATAAGCTCCTGAATAAATCGAAACGAAAATATACTCTGACAATGTTTTTTCATCACTCCGTACCGAAAGTAGCTACTTTCGATGTCAGCTGGTAGCAACGAAAACGATCGTTTCCCAAGCTCTAATTTAGAGCAAGGGAAAAACGATCAGCTGATTTTCCCTTGCTCTAAATTTGTTTTCCCTTGCTCTCAATTAGTTTTCCATTTAACATAACCTTGAACTTCTAATTGTTACGTTGTTATGTAGGCTTATTATAGTAAATTTGTTATTATAAAAAAATGTTAATTGAGAAATATAATAGTTTGCATTTTACTGAGGTTTCTTCTTCAGCATTGTGTGTATTTTTGCGTCGTGATGAAAAGTACCGTTCATAACTTTTACCGAAAGTGATTTTCCGGCACTTGCTCCAATTATTCCCGTACTCGGCTTCGCCTCGTACGTGAAACACACTTTCACATGCTCGGCTTCGCCTCACACGTGAAATTCGATATTCCTGTGTTCGGCTCCGCCTCACACATGAAACTTGGGAGCGCACCGGAAAGTGCCACTTTCGGTACTAGTAATGAAATATACTATTTCGTTAAAGAACACTTTCCCTCCAAATTTATCATGGAAGAAAGTATAGCACTTTACCAAACTGTAAACTATCCAGTAAGCATGTATAATCTGTGCGAAGTATAAACATTAATTAAAGTTTTTTACGTGTTTCAATCAACGTATAAGTAGAAACTGTAAAGACTCAGTTTTATTGCTCTTCTTTGTAGATATTGGAAAAGTTATACTGAAGTCTCGCCCAGCTGTTCCCGTCATCCTATGACGACATTTCAAATTTCAAAATTTTAGAGGAAATCACCCGACCCAAGTAGTAGAGTTTCTTACCGGCTTGTTTTGCGACTTTTAATATCTGGACAATATCGTGTACATAAACAGTAAATACAGTTAAACAATCAATGTGTGGTTGAAGGGAAACAGCGTAGGTATGTGAAAAGCATTGCAAATTATATTGCACAGAATTGAGTTTAACCGCTGAAGTGAGTTGAGCGAATTTATAAAATAAGGTTTAAATGTTTTAGGGTTTCAGCCAACTATTTGGAAATTGGTCTACTCATTATCGCGCTGAATATCTGCCTGCTCGTATGAAATATCTTAGTAGAATTGGTTTGCACCTCAGCCTCCAGTCCCGGCGCATTCGTTGCGTTGCGAGTTTGCCCCCCGACATTAAGTCCTCGGATTACGGACTGATCGCAGCAGCTACGGATCAGAAGTTGCCCCCCACTGTTAAACTCCCCACGTTGATTTGAATCTGTTACGTTTATTGCTGTATACGTTTCGATTGATTTTGCGGAAACCAGACGAGTTATAAGGACGTGTTAAAAACAAAATGTGCAGAAAAATCGCAAACAAGTTTCAATCAAGTACGAAATTCTGAAACATATTACTACCGATCAAAAAACGTGTTCTGTGGACCATGATCTGTGCTCATTCACTACTTTCGAGTTTATATTAAAAAAAACTCGAATCCCGTTTAATATATTGCAATTTTAGTAAAGTATTTAGGTAAGATGATTTAACATAAAAAATAACCTCGATATTTCACTCATATTTCCACAAAGGGTAATATAACTTAAACCCTAGCAAAATCGAAAAGAAGGCGGGTGTTTGATAAATCCACTCCGAATAGAATGTGATAGCAACGTCGTAATACATGAATATAGTGGATTTGTGTGGGTAAAAGACGAATTATACCGCGCAGATTAACAAAATATAATATATACTGGTCTCAAGTTGAGTGAGCAGCTACAGATAAAGAAATGCCCGTCCGGTCAAGCATGAAGGTACGTCACGCGCCATGTACAGCACGGTTTTAATGTGAGATTATATACCTAGAGAGCCTGCTGCCATGATACAGAGACGCAAATATATGCCAGCTGACCCTTTACTACAACTGATATGTGTCACCAAGTTAAGGGCAAGGGGTAGGTAGTCGTGTAACCTCTTTAGAGTTTTGCTCAATGTGACACGTTAGTTATTGGCTCAAAAGCGTTACAATGGTTTTATTTCAGTTAGTTAACTTTGTGTACTAACAAAGTTTCATTCAAAACGGCGGATATTTTTTTTTGAAATCTTAATAAAATAGTATTTTTACATAGGGTAGGTTCCTCAATCAAATCTACCTTCAAATTTTCTTTATACCGGGTGTCCCATAAAGGTCCCCCCGGTAGGGCCTTGCGTGGCCACATGTAACCTCACCGGTAGTTTCATTTAGTGAATTAAATTATTATAATTTTATAAATAAGATATATGTTAGTTACAAAATAGCCCCATCAACGCTGGCTTCGGATCCAGAGGATAATTTGGTTTACCAGAATTGCCTTCGGAAAATAATTAACTATTTAAAGATTCACGTGGTAAGACAACCTTTATGGGCCCTATACCTTGCAATACTTTTTCTGCAATCTGTATAATACGGTAAATACAAGAATATAGTGGCGCAAAGCGATTATAACATTACAAAAATGAGTATTAATATAAAATACATTCAAATATATTAGAAAGCACACAATTAACAATACAGTTTAGTTATACTTTCTCCCCAAGTCTGATTTGGTCGGACAACCAATCCCTCGAAAACCAAATTTCACCAATTACTGCTTTTAAGGAAGTACAACTTGCATCTCACTTACGTTACAATTTGACCCACTTTCAAATACTATTTATATTAATACGCAGCTAAACCACTGACGTAAGTTAACCGAATTTCCAAAATTAAATTGATATATTTAGGGTTTTGACCAATAATTTGGAAAATTTGTATACTCACGAAAGCGCTGTGACTTATATTAATAGAATTTGTTTGCACCTCATCGCAGAGGAAAAACCTCCTTGACCTTGCAGCCTGACTGATTTGCTTCGCTCGCAGCGTACAAACAAAGTAAATAGAAAGCATCTTCTGAAACGCAAATTTTAAAAGAAAATATAACTTGGAATAGCTTAAGTATAAATAAATCGAACGAGTTTGTATCATCGACAGCTAAACGTATTTTATAAAAACTCTAGGATGTAAAAATATTTGTTTGTAACGTAATCGATAAAGAACAATTGAATAGAGTTTTTTTTTATAAATTAAAGAAATTCGAAAGAAAGTAGCAATGAAAAATTATTAGTTTTGAAAATTAATAGAATACTTTGAAAACTATCGAATATTTGAACAGAAGTACCCATTACTAGGCTAGTTACAACACATTTCGGGATCGTAGTCCTGTTTGAAACAAACGAATCCTACAAAATCGTACGTACGTCCGTACGTGAGTAACATATAATTTAATAGCTGATTTCACCCATCAATCTCCAATAAACAAACCCAGTGTAGATTATGGTTTGGGGTTACGTTTACAACTTCAATTGTTATAATTTCTTGTGAAATTGTTATATAAATTATAGAACTAATGTATGCTATAATATTTGCTTTGAGGTTATAAACTGTATATAAATACAACATTTTATCATCAATATATTCGTTTATACAAATTTAAAGAAGAGATACCTATTCCTTTAAACTTCGAAAAAATCCGTACATCTTCGTAAAACAAATTCGATTATTAATTTCTTCACTATAATATTAATAAGTTCTAAATCATTTGCTCTATCAATTTGAAACAAGAAGCAATTAAGAGATAGTATTTTTATGTTTCTTTAAATGTATAATGACTTATATAAATATACAAATGTTTAACAAATAGGCCTACAGTTTTATAATCCTTATTATTCTACATATTTACCGAGATAAAAATCCCCGCCAGCATAGTTAGGTAAGCCTTAATGTTGATTTTACACAGGGGCTTACTATTATATCATAAGAAAAAGACTTAAAATGATAAGTAACATGTTCATATAAATTAAATATAAAGTTAAGGGTTCTCGAATTAAGTATCCACAAATTGTTGTTGTATTTATATTATTTAGAAGGCATTGAAATTAGGCAAGTCGTGGACCAGGTGATTGTGTTGACGTAAACGTCGCGGTAAAGCAGAGAAACCAACAAAACCAGTTTTTTGATTTTACGAGGTGTCATTCCAATCTTGATTCTATAAAGGTCTTAATTCAGCATCAATGACTTTGGAATGGACAGCCCGCGGTCCATAGGCCGACACAAAACTGAAGATACACATCGTTGTCAAATAGTTCAGTCAAATGTTAAATGCGCGTGGGCAAAACTGAAGTAGGCGGTTTCTATGTTCCTTTTGAGGTGCTAAATCCGAATTTTAAGTTTGGAACCAAAATTCCCTGAACCGTTTTGAGGTTTCACGTATAACCAAACTATTCATTTTGTCGAAAACACCCCTTTACAAAATAAAATAGGAGAACTTTCATCTGTAGTATTTTACTGTACGACCAGAAGGGTCGAGTTGAAAATTGCCGAATTTGCGTACCGTGCAAAAAATTGCGTTACGTTGGTTTTTCACAAATAACTCATAGTGTATGCATTTCTCGAACAAACACGCTATGCACAAAATTGAAATAGAATTAAATATCTTCGTTAACACGTTCACTGCTAAGGACGCACATGTGAGCTTGACACTGAACACTATGAGAAGCGGCCGACGCACAGTGCATTGCACTAAACCCATATTGGGAGTATTTTCAATACACAATGCATTGCGTGCTTCGCATGCCAACCCCCGTATTGAGAGTATTTTCAAGACACAATGCATTGCATACTTCGCACGCCACCCCCGTATTAGGATAATTTTCAATACAAAAAGCATTGCGTGCTTCGCACGCCAACCACAGTATTGGGAGTATTTTTAATACACAATGCATTGCGTGCTTCGCACGCCAACCACAGTAATGGGAGTATTTTCGATACACAAAGCATTGCGTGCTTCGCACGCCAATCACAGTATTGGGAGTATTTTCAACACTCAATGCATTGCGTGCTTCGCACGCCAACCCCGTATCGGGAGTATTTTCAATATACAAAGCATTACGTGCTTCGCACACCAACACCCGTATTGGGAGTATTTTCAATACACAGTGCATTACGTGCTTCGCACGCCAACCCTAATATTGGAAGAATTTTCAACACTCAGAGCATTGCCGTGCTTCGCACGCCAATTTTGAAAATATGTGCTATGTACGCACATGTGCGTCCGCTTTAAAATATTTATGATCATTACGTAGAAAGGTTCAAAAATAAAAAATAAAGTAATTTCTACACATTTATTCTATAAATATACAAATTAAAAGGTCAGCTCCTAGCAAAAGGAAGTACGAAATTTGCGTTGCAGTGAACGTGTTAAACCGTGTTCTTCCTTTTCACTCTTTTGATTTGTTTAACTTACCTATATTTATAAAAGTGCTGTAACATTTTTAATCTTCCCACCCATTATTCATTGTGATCTGACTACCACTCAATGTGTACATAGTGGGTTTGGTCAATAAATTATAGATTATGAGTTACCTGCGAAAAAACGACGAAGAACGCCAATTACGTAAATTTTCAACTTGCTCTACTAGCTAACCACCCGTTGGTCCTACATTCAAGAACTACAGATGAAATTAATAATACATTTTGTCTTCTTTAACTTTCGATTAAATCATAGTTTCGTTTTTACGGGGAAAAAACTTCAAAAATTTCAAAAATTTCATTATTTTTTGCTGATATTTCTGAAACTTTGGTTGAAAACTTTAATTCGAATTCAACCCTTCATAAAACACATACAACTGCAGAGAAAACGTCTACTTGAATTTTGTCCACGAGAAGGGATTTCGTGCTACCGTTTAACTGGGCTTAAAGTCTCCGATAACGTTGTGCCGTGTTATAGAAACACCTTTGTTTATTACCTTCGTTAAAGTCTAATACAAATCCATTTCCACGTGTATCGTATATACTTTATAGCTGTGAGATGAACGTGGGCGTAATACTAACACACTTCCATTATACCTACCTTCTTTGTAACACTAAAAGCATGTATTATGGGACAAAATAAATTTGAAATACAAGCATTAGTTATAGTCCGAGATAGTCCGTTATACTGTGTATTGGTTACGAATACATCCCTGTTTGTTTAGAATGCCAACAAAAATTCGAAATTCTGTTTAACTAAAGTTGACGTCAGCAAATATCGTTTATTTTAAGTGCAATAACATAAAAAATTTACAAAATTTAAACATGTTTAAAAAATTAAAATAGAATTTATAAAAATTAAATAATGAAACACGTTATATAAATTATATCTTCTTGGATAAATACGATCAGTTCGAGTACAATTTTCAGCCAATCCTAGCTCAACCCTTTTATTTAAGTTTGTCGACGCGTTTCGGAGTTTCTCCATTCTCGAGGCCTACTTCAGTACTGGATTCATCTGTTTAGGAATCGTTTTTATATACAGTTTAGCCCCGCCCCCTCAGTTTAGCCACGCCCTCCTCCAACCGGTAGGAGATGAACTAATAAATATTATTATTATTAACTAGAGAGAAAACTATGCGATCGATTTCGAACAAATTTGCACCAAACATGTCAATTAGGCCTGTATAGACGCACGAAAAATGTTTTGCAAAAGTTTGAACAACAACCCAAATTTTGCCAAAAAAAGTCCAAAAAATCAGTTATTATTTTTTTATAAAAAAAAAAAACGGCTCTTACGACTTTAATAAAATTTGGCATATTTGTAGCCCTTAATGTACCCTACCATATGCAAAAAAAATCGCATCTTTCTAAAAATTCTCGTTTAGCTAGTAATAATAACTGATTTTTGGGGGGTTTTGGCCAAAAAGGGGGATGCTTTTCAACATTTTTCAAAACCTTTTTTCGTGCATCTATACAGGCCTAATTGACATGTGTCGTACACATTTCTTCGAAATCGATCGAATAGTTTTCTGTTTATTAAGCTTTAATAATAATATTTATTAGTTACTCTCCTACGTTAATACAATTTTGTAAGTCACAGTGAATCTGTTCAATCATTTTTAAATATGTTTGTGACAAAGTATGAGCCAGTTTCTGGTACCGTTTATTATGTTACACATTCTAATAGTTAATTTCAAGTATCGCACTTTATTGGTACACATTTAAAAGTTTGAGTTATTCGGAAGGAGGCAATAATTACAAGGCCAAACAAAGCTAGGTCATTGGAAGTAAAATCTTACCTTATAAATCCTTAAGTTAAGATTCGCCGTTCTCACAACTGAAACAATTAAATCGTGCATTAGAACTATAATAATTGTATTTACTTCCACACAAGTATTGTGAACTATTAACATATACAGTATGTTTCGGGGCCAGAGACATTTCACAAAATCATTATTACAATTTCCGAGGAACCCTAAATGTAATTATTTGGTCGGTCTCTGAAGTCGGCTGAGTTTGTAACCTCTTGCACAGAAATTCGAAAAAATACTTTCTTTTGTTGGATTGGCCGATATCGACATAGTGAAAAACCTGTCAAAGTCGTTTTCAATCTAGTAATACTAAATAGAGGGATATTCATGTTGTGCTAATAAATATTGTAGGAAATTAATCAGATTTTACTAGTAGGGAAATTTTATGGGTAGAGAAAATGTAGCTTGGCGTAATTAAAATAAGGTTATGTTCGATAGTATAATTTCTCCAGCAAGTGTTCTGTTATATATTGTTTCTAGTTGTTACCATCCAAAAAGGTGAAACTATGTGGAAAACTTACTGAGCCTAAATTATGGATGGTTCATACATAAAGTTTATAATAAAATAAAATTTAGCAGACACAAGTCTTACCTTAATAGCGAAGTCGAGATATCTGAAATGTTCCTTGACAGGTTATTGGATAAATAGAATTAATGTACACATATTATAACAATAAACTTTAGTTTATTAAAAAAAATTGATACGACCTAAATTATAATAAAAGATGAATATGATATACGCCCCAAAAATATGCTAACAGATGTTTTATTTAGTTCCCTCCCTTACAAAAGAAATAAAGAAAAACCCACCCTGTATTTAATTATATTATTTAAATTTAGACTTAGTTAATCAAAGAAAGAAAGAAAATTTGCTTATGGCACACATGGTCTTAAACATTAGTTTATACAATAGTACTTACAAAATAATTTAGTATATTTTAAGTTGGCCAACGTTTATTAAAAAAAAATACAAGCGCATTTTATGTAAAAAAAAAACTGCAATTCCAAAAGAAGTATAAACAAAATAAAATAATATAAATTTTTTTACTTAAAGTATTACTGAAATTATGACGTCATTATATTTATAGAAAGAAATTTTGATTTCTGACCCTTGGGGTCCATAGTGTTAAAAATAGGTACCTCACCGCCATTATTATTTAATAAATAACATATATATATTACAGAATCATACTATTTTAATTACATAAAAATTGTTTAAAAGCCTTTTTATATTTCTGAAAGTCACTAAGTTTTGCTAGCTTATTATGAGTTTATACTGATTATAATAGCCTTTTTCTTTTTATTTTTATAATAAGTTATTAATTAAACAATCGCACTTTTTCTTTGAAACAGCGTAGAAGTAAGCTGTAGCAGCGAAGTGAAGTTCACATTTAATTATAGGCAGATATGCATTAGAAGTCGAAGTTAAACTCAGGAACTTAAACCAGATTTCTCTAAAGGACCAGAACATAATATAGGCATTAGTTGTTTTATATAGCCAAAAGTAAAATATTATGTTAGAATAAAATTACAGCACGTTTACAGCAGCCATGCTGTAATTAGTCCTGTTGTAAACTGTCTTAACGTGTCAATTTGATCCAATATGACTTTATAATTTACAAGTTTCACTAGTAATTAAAGATCAAATGTTAATTGGTACAGAGTTACACTTTGGCTCTGGCAAACTAAAAGAAATATGCTGTTTTTAATTAACTGGCTGAATTATAGTTGGTGCAGGAGTTCTTTAGAGCATAGTTTATAACTTATAGTTAACCTTACATGAACTCACTTGAGTTTAAATTGTCTATTTTCCAGGCTAATCAGTTAAAACACTGTTCAGGCTATATGGTATAGTTCAGGCTTTACAAAATATCAAAATTTATGGGGTTAATTAAAATTATAAATTGCCTTTTACAAAACACAATAGGTTATACGCAACAAACAGTAACTAATATTAACAACATTGAAATTATGGAAATATTCAGATATCTGCTGGACTACATGCTACATATTAAATAATATTAGTTATTTTACCTGGTGTACGGCTTTTAAAGCATTTGGTAAAGAAAACTCTCTACATGTTGGTGGAAACACAAGCAGAAAAACGTTAGCTTCTGCACAGCGTCGTTAGTCAAACTGATATAAAAAGAAAAAATGGCGAGTGTACTGCCAACGGCAACCTCATGCAAGCTGCGCTACAGGTCCAGTTAGTGCTGCCGGTGTGTAATTCAAGTACTACAAAAAAAAAATGCCGGTGGCCTCTGCAACCCGGTGTGTATGTACGCCCCAATGTATGGGTGTATGGAAAGAAGTATGAGGTCGGGCAAAATTTAGAGTGAAAACGTAACATAGTTAACAACTAAGTTTATTTTCAGCCATTATATTCGTTTACAATCTGGTTTGATAAACAAAAATTATACAAGGTAATGAAAACCTTTTAGATTTTATAAAAGAAAAATTATCATAGAAATCTTGTAAAAAGATGTCCCTTTACAATATCAAAGCGTAACAACTACCAATTTGTTTTACATTTAAAAGCAAGGTTTAAAAACACACTCTACACTACAACAAACTAGTAATATTTGGATTAATCTGTAACTATTGTGCTGGGTGGGAAATTTGAAGTCTTGGGATCACTAGCTACACTGGTACCAATCAATGTAGGCCTACTCTTAGCCAGTCGGTTTCAAAATATCCACCGAGCAAATGGTAAAAGCTTCATCATGCTGATAATTATTTATTCTCCTGGATATGGGACTTAACAAGTGTACACTGCTAAGGACGCACATGTGAGCTTGACAATGAACACTAAGACAAGCGGCCGACGCACAGTGCACTGCACGCCAACCCACCTATTGGGAGGATTTTCAATACACAGAACATTGCGTGCTTCGCACGCCAACCCACCTATTGGCAGGATTTTCAATACACAATGCATTGCGTGCTCCGCACGCCAGCCTCCATTTTGAGAGTACTTTCAATACAAAATGCATTGCGTGCTCCGCACGCCAACCCCCATATTGACAGTATTTTCAACACACAACGCATTGCGTGCTTCGCACGTCAACCCCCGTATTGGAGGAATTTTCAACACACAATGCATTGCGTGCTTCGCACGCCAACCCCCGTAATGGGATAATTTTCAATACACAGAGCATTTCGTGCTTGGCACGCCAACCCACCTATTGGGAGAATTTTGAATACACATTGCATTGCGTGCTTCGCACGCCAACCCCCGTATTGGGAGTATTTTCAACATACTATGTATTGTGTGCTTCGCACGCCAACCCCCATATCTATGTACTTTCTTCCGCATCGGAACATTTTCTCGATATCTGTCCGTCTGCGTTTACACAAAAATCCTTCAATTTGTTAAACTTGAGCCGCTTTACAGTGACAAATTACTGACGGGTAAATAAACACAAGAAAATCTTCTTCCAGTAGATAGTGATTTATTGTTTATCGTGCGATTGAGAAATGCAAGAACAGATGGTTAAGTAGTGTAGAAGCAATGAATTCGTTTGTAGCGACTAGGGGGAGTTCCCTCTCCGTTCTAATGCTTAATTTAATTCAAACATCCGTTGTTAAATATATATTACTAGGTAAGCCTCCGTGAAAAATCACAGGAATTTAATTATATTCACATCGGAAATACATCATTTAAAAACAAACTTTATGTTGGCCTACCTATCTGTGCTGACGGGAATTGTAACTCCTTAATTGTGTACAATCCATGGGCGCCCAAACCTATGGGCAAAGGGTTCCACGACCCCCCCCCCCCCCCTAGCCCCCAAGAATGGAAATATGTATCTTATTAATTATAGTCAGGTATTTTTTACAAGAGTTCAAGCATGAGCTGCAATGCTCAGTGTATTGAAAATACTCCCAGTACGGGTTTTGGCATGCAATGCACTGTGCGTCGGCCGCTTCTCATAGTGTTCAGTTCAAGCTCACATGTGCTTCCTTAGTAGTGAACGTGTTAAGCCCCATACTTCGGTCTAGCCCCCCACCTCCTTAGAAAATGTCATATGGGCGCCCATGGTACAATTGTAAGGGTTATAAAACTGTAGGTCTATTTTTTACAATTTTGTATTTGTATACGTTATTATATTTTTAAAGAAAATAAAACTAATTATCTTTTAATTGCTTTTTATTTCGTATTGATAGATCAATGATGATTTAGAAGTTATTAATATTATATGAAGAAATTAATAATCGAATATGTTTACATGTTATACTAAGATGTACGAATGTTTACGAAGTTAAACGAACAGGTATTCTTTAAATTTCTATAAACGAATATATTGATTATAAAAGGTTGTATTTATATACGGTTTATAACCTCAAAGCAAATCTTACAACGTATTATAGCATACATCAGTTCTATTATTTAAAAAATCAACTTCACAAGAAATTATAATGATTGAGGTTGTAAACATAATCCCAAAGGGTAATCCACTCTGGGTTTTGTTTAAGTATTACAGGTGATGGGTGAAATCAGCTGTTAAATCATATGTTACTCACGTAGGACGTACACTCGCTTTTATGACAGCTTGATAAATAAAACAGCTGATTTGGATAAAAAACACAACATAATTTTATGTTAGGCCTGCAATGAACCAAACACTTTTATTTGCAACCAATTTGGAACGTTTACAAACAGGTAATTATTCTTCACAACTAACAGTTTTTTTAGGTTAGGTAAAACCAACAAAATGCTTTTAGTATAATAATATAATAGCCTACATCTGGTGTTACATATTATATTGTTTCCTTTAGTTGGTAATTATAATTTGTTTGGAATGTTGGTTATTGATTATTTAAAAATATTAATGGTGAAATTACCGGAATTGGGCTTCAGTGTCTAGTTCGATCTCTGTCTTACACTAACTATGGATAGGTCACCGCTCAATCGCGATTTCCGTAAAAATATCATAATATACAATAATCTGTTTGCATTTGCTTAGCCATGGGTCAACATTAGGGCTGGTGAACGAATCCCCTAGTTATATATATATTAACTATATAGGCCTACAGTCAAACGCATATTGTGCATGCTTGATACTCATTCGTTTATATGTATGCCGTGTTTGCAAGACGGCCGATCAATTATCAAATTGATGTAGTCCTATGCTTTTATTGGATTCATTTTAAACGTTTCTTTTTATTTTGCAAGAAACTTTAGTTTGCGGGCATTTATATCATTTAACAGGGGTCCTGCCCATGCTCGCTTCGTTCGCCTACCCCTACGTTGACATATGGTGATGCCAATGCAAACCACAAAATCCATATCTTTAAATTTTTTTAAATTTTTAATAGCAATTTTTAAGGAAATGATGATTGATTAGGAGAGAGGCATTTGGATCAAAGATGGGTGGCGATGGTAGCTGTGACCTGTACATAATGTAAGACATAGATACAAATAGACACGCAATATCCACAAAAATTTGTCCACAAAATTCCTAATTTTGTCCTTAATTTTTGAAATTTTTCAACAGGAATTTTAAATAGTTTTGGAATAAAAAGTAGCCTAAAACATTCCCTGAAAACTCCTCTACATGTAAATGGAAGTTTCGTCAAAATCGGTTAAGCAATTCCGGAGATTAGCCCGCACGAACGTACAGACAAACAATGTATAAATGTGTGTTTAGGTTTCGGCCAAACCCCGTATTCGGAGAATTTTCAATACAAATAGCACTGCGTGCTTCACAAGCCAACCCCCCTTATTGGGAGAATTTTCAATACAAAAAGCATTGCGTGTTTTGTTAAAGTATTTTTATTGAACCTTCATAGTTTTCTTATTTAATAGATCAGGTCAAGCTCACAAGAGAGTAAGGCTGTAACCTACTGCATCCATGTGTATTTTACGTTGTAGTTTTAATCAAATAAATCTAAATACCAGTATGCATGCAATCACAATGATGTAAAATATGTTGCTGGATCCTCTTTTGTGTTGCCTATTTTATAAATTAATTTCCCCTTTTTAAACCTAGTATTAATTTTTACTACTAAATTTCGGAATTTCGGGCGGGGTTAACCCCCCCCCCCCCCGGCTACGGCCTTGCTGTTCGTGTTTTGGGTTCACTATTCACTAAACATTAAAAAGCAAAACTTTCAAATTACGTACGCTCTGTCTCTCAACTAAGAATACAATACCGATAAGAATAATACAGTTTTAATTTGACAAAGTGCATTGACAATAGAAAGGCGTTTCTGCTTTTTTCCAACGCCCTCTACTGGAGTGGGCGGGGTCACGGGGTCAAGGTCGCGCGGAATACTAGAGTAGGCTTAGCCGAAGTACACAACACGTGCAAATGTAAGTACCAAGGATTCCGTAAAAGCCATGTCGCTCTCCGTTTTGAGAAGGAGATATTTTTTAAAGAAATCTCGAAATGTAAAGTCTGGGCTTCGAAAACCCTTTTCAATTGTTGTAGAACATGAACCCGACAATGTAGTTGTTTATACTTCATACAGTTTTGTATTTGTTTATATATAGTTTCACACCCCTCAAAAATCGAAGTAAATAATATAATGTTGTTCCCCAAAAAAAGTATGTATAATAGGGTCTCCATATTTCTGCAGTGTATGTATACATCCTTTTTTTATATGTGTGTAAAGATTCATCGACATTGCTTAGTAGGTTTTAGAGATACAAGGTTTTTAGGAAAGGTCTGTACGGTTAACCAGCAATTTTTGTCAAAAAATCCAGGCACATTTTTATTTTCAACCTACATTGTAAACGTTACTCTATTTACCTTAAAATCGGGGGTAATTCTTTTATCGATATAAAATTTTACTATTGTGTTGTTTTTACCATTTATAACAACTGTATGAAGTATCAATTTTATAGGAGTACAGTTTTGTATTATTTTAAATTTTATATATAGATCCACACCCCTCAACAATCGAACTAAATAATATAATGTTGTTCCCTCAGAAAAGTATTAGTAATACTGGCCCCATATTTTTACAGGGCATATATACATCATTTTTTTATATGTGCGTAAAGATTCATCGAGATCGGTTCAAAAGTTTTAGAGATACATGGTGTTTAGCAAAGGTCTGCACGGTTAACGAGCAATTTTTGTCAAACATATCCAGTTAAATCTTTATTTTCAACCTACTTTGTAAACATTACTCTATCTTAAAATCGGGATTAATTTTTTGATCGATCTAAAAGTTTAATATTGGGTTGTTTATATCATTTATACACATGTATGAAGTATCAATTTGATAGGAGTACAGTTTCGTATTATTTTAAATTATGTATGTTGATCCACACCCCTAAAAAACTGAACTAAGTAATATAATGTTGTTCCCCCAGAAAAGTATTAATAACAGGGGGCCCATATTTCTACGCTCTATACAAAAATCCTTTGTTTATAAGTGTGTGCAGTTTTATTTAAATCGGTTAGTAAGTTTTAGAGATACAAGGTGTTTAAATAGCAAAGGCCTGCACGGTTAACCAGCAATTATTGTCAAAAAAATCACGGTACATAATTATTTTCCACCTACATTGTAAATGTTACTCTATTTATCTTAAAATCGGGAGTAATTATTTCATCGATTAAAAATTTTAGTATTTTGTTGTTTTTATCATTTATAACAACTGTGTGAAGTATCAATTTGATAGGAGTACAGTTTTGTATTATTTTAAATTTTATAAATAGATCCACACCCCTGAAAAATCAAACTAAGTAATATAATTGTTCCCCCAGAAACGTATTTGTAATAGGGGGCCCATATTTTTACAGTGTTTATATACATAATTGTTTTATATATATCTGAATTTTTGTCCAGATCGGTCTATTGGTTTTCCAGAAAATCGTACTTAACCGTGGGTACGTTTATCTCTCGACAGCCCCCCTTCAGGCCTATACGCCGGGTGTAATAGTGTTAGACACACCAACTTACAGCGAGAAACGTGTTTTCGGTGTTTACATTTGAAATCTATCTAAAAAAATATGCCTTCTTGGAAACTGGATTTAACAAATAGTTTCCTTAATTTTTTTTGGTGTAAAAAGTAGAGTTTCAACACTAAACCGCTGCGTTTGCTGCCTTTACTGTATCTGCATGCAACACAGGTAGGTGGTCTGTTATACTCAGTAGGCCTATTATTGTCTTCATCAGTGTTGCCAACATATACAATACAAATGTTGAAAAGAAGTCTACAATAACAAATCCCAGTCAACTTTGACCGCAGAGATAACCACAAATTTAACTGATAAAACGTTTCTTCTTCAGTCGGTCAAACAGTAGTTTGGGTTTCAGCATCAATTTTGTATAAGTCAGTTCTTTGATAATTTAAACTTGAGTGCTCCGCCCCTGCTTGCTGCGCTCACCAACCCCCGCGGCGAAGCAAATGCAAACATAATATTGTGTACTTTGATATTTTGATTGATTACGACAGATATGTTTACTTTCTCACTATACTATAGTATAGACAAAGTATAGTAATCGCAAAAAAATCAATGTCGAGATTTTTGTGGATATATCCGTTTTGGGACCCCGTGAGTCCAAAAAAGTGGTTTTTACAAAATGTCTGTCTGTATGTATGTATACAAAGCTAGAGAGAAAACTATTAGATCGATTTCAAACAAATTTGCACCAAACATGTCAATTAGGCCTGTATAGATATGCACGAAAAAAGTTTTTGAAAAGTTTTGAAAACAACCACCTTTTTGGCCAAGAAAACCCCCAAAAAGTCAGTTATTATTTTTTTAATAAAAAACGGCTTTAACTATTTTGATCAAATTTGGCTTATTTGTAGCCCTTAATGTACCCTACCTCATGCAAAAAACCGCATCTTTAAAAAAATTCTCGTTTAGCTAATAATAATAATAACAACTGATTTTTGGGTGTTCTTTTTCAACAACATTTTTCGTGCATCTATACACGCCTATTTGACAGGTTTGGTGCAAATTCGTTGGAAATCGATCGTATAGTTTTCTCTTTAGGTAATAATAATAATATTTATTAGTTATACTTCAACTTAATGTAGTATCTCCTCTCCTTCTTTAATACAATTATGAAGTCAGAGTTGGGGTTACATACGGAGGTTGGCGTGTGAACCACACAATGCACTGTGTATTAAAAATTCTCCCAAACGGGGGGTTGGCGTGCGAATCACGCAATGCACTGTGTATTGAAAATACTCCCAATACGGGGGTTGGCATGCGAACCACACAATGCACTGTGTATTAAAAATACTCCCA
>JAGFPH010004574.1:75569-90216 GCA_018207615.1 Philaenus spumarius | reverse complement strand
TACGGGAGTTGGCGGGCAAAGCACGCAATGCAATGTGTATTGAAAATCCTCCCAATAAGGGAGTTGGCGTGCGAAGCACGCAATGTACTGTTTATTCAATATACTCCTAATAGGGGGTTGGCGTTCGAACGTGTTAATGGTGGCTTAAATTGTTGTTTAAATATTTGCTATATAAGCAATACCTATTAAGGTTACCCTAAGCAGTAATAGACTACATTTAATTAACACAGCTGATCGAACACAAACATTGCCGTCCAGGGTCAACGTACAAGCTACACGGACAGGCTGCATTGCTGGAACCACTTTTTCTAAAGTCAAGAAGGAGCTCTAATTAAGATTTACTTTGTCAACAATCCGTCCAATTAAACGACCCGGCATGCAGAACAAGTTTAATAGGTAAAGGCGTTGTTTATGAAGTTCAAAATGTTTCACACAGCTAAAAACAGTAGTAAATAATTCAACAGCTGACGTGAGATGAGCTAATTTCCAAAATTAAGTTTATATATTTTAGGGTTTCAACCAACTATTTGGGAATTTTACCCACTCACAAAGGCGCTGAATAGCTGCCCTTGTGTACGAAATATATTAGTAGAATTTGTTTGCACCTCATCCTCCAGAATTGACTCACGCTGTCGTTGTTTGCTTCGCTCGCAGCGTACATACTAGGCCGTCGGCTTCGGATCAACCGCGTGGATTTGAACCGGGTACTTTAATGGTATTTTACGTGTTGATCAATTTCGGGAGAACCAAACAAGCTATAAGGTCGAGTAAAAAAAACAAAATGTGCAGAATAATATCTTACATAAATTTTCTTTCGTAAAAACCCCCAAAAAAGTATTATTCTAGCACGAAAATAAAAAAATAGTTACTTTCTGTCAAAAAATGTGCTTCCGGTTGTTGGATTTTTTCGGCTAACCAACTCTTTCGAGCGAACTAGATAACCAACGTGTGTACCAAATTTGGACGAAATCGGACGTAAAATACGGCCGTTAGGAATACGTATAATATTTTTAATTAGGCCTACACCAAAAAACTTATTCCGGGGACCATGAACGGTGCACATTGACCACTCCCGACGTTAAGTTTCGTCATGAGGGTTACTGCAATAGCTCATCACATCTTTCCTATGGAAACTGAATAATAACGTAGGACAACAGAACAGCTGATATACGTAAACATTGGCTGAAGACTCGGTTAGTAGGTCAGTATTAAAGCGGAACTACCGGGGTAGTCAGATGTTATTAAAAGAGAAATGAAATGAATAAGTACATCCACTTTAAACCGAGCCTAAATGCATACTTTCAATCTACCGAATAAGTGCGAGTGAGAGGGAGAAAGAAAGGACGGAAGCAATTATATGATGGTCGGACATAAGTAAACAACCGACTCTTGGACGATGAATGACATTCTTCAATAAAATGAATGACATTCTTCAATAAATGAATGAATCTAATAACAATATTGGCACACTGTCAAAACGAAGTATATTAGGGAAGAAAAATTTAGATTTTTCCAGGAATTAATTCTGGCAGATCTAGAAATCGATTTATTATACATCGATTTAGTCCCAATTACATGTAATCTGACTTGCACCATAACATGAGGTGAGCACAACGTTTGGGAGCCATGAAACCTCACAACTTTGACACTTTTTTCAGATTTTCGCTTATATCTTGAAAACGGCGAGTCGTAAAAAAAATTATTAACGAATTTTCATATGAAAGAGGAGCTTTTGCCCCCCTCCAATAAGAGATCTAAGGTCAGGAATAGTAAATGAGCACCGATCATGGTCCCCGGAACACGCTTTGGGGTGTCTTTAAAAATTATATTACACAAATGTATATATGTATACGCACTCTGGCGGCCGCATTTTAAGTACGATTCGGTATCAAATTTGGTACACACGTTGGTTGTCTACGTCGCTCGGACGAGTTCGATAGCCAAACAAATCCAACAACAGGAAGCACGTTTTTTGACCAGAAGTAACTATTTTTTTAGATTTTTCCTCAGATAATTAGTTTTTTCTACAAATATAAATGTAGGAAGTTATTCTGCACATTTTATTTTTTTACGCGACCGTCAGCTCGCTTGGTTCTCCCAAAATCGATCAAAACGTAAAATACCATAAAAGTACCCGGTTCAAAGCCATTTGGTGGATTCTACCATGGGGTTGGCGTGAGAAGCACGCAATGCTCTGTGTATTGCTCCCAATATTCGGAACGGCGTGTGAACCATTTTGCAGCTATGCAGCACCGTTTTGAATAGACCTATTTCCCAAATTGTTGGTTGAAACCCTAAAACGTAGGTCTATAAACTTAATTTTTGGGAAATGTGCTCAACTCACGCCAGCGGTTCAGCTGCGTGGTCCAATTATTTTTAGTGAGAAAACTTAGATTGTCCGCTTCTATGTCCTGTTGGCTTATTTTTTTATACGATTGTGGGGGTAATACCAGCCTCACTTTCAAAGTCTGCTACAAGGAAAAGCTGTAAGAATTATTGCAGGTTGATAGGGTGTCTTGTAGAGCCAGTTTCTTCACTAAATTACAAATTTAGACACTTCCCTCTTCTTGTATTTACTCAAAATTAATCTACGTTAAGCAGAATATTTTACAATTTGTTAATCACAGTTCGAGACATAATTAAAACACTATAGCAATACAAAGAATTTGGTTACCTCTGTTATCCGGCTTAGCATAATCACATGCAAATCACCGTTTTCAAAAAATCAAGCTGTTTAATAAGCTGTCAGGTTCTGTGCAAACTTTGACGGAGATTAAATTTAATCTGAGTTTATCTGATTGAAACAAGGCTCTTACTACTCATTAGAGAAATATATAAATTCCGATGTAGGTAGCAAAATAAAAACTACTGTATTGTAAAGCCAAAATTCAAATATACTTTCATAGCCTACTGGGAGATACCAATGCGAGCAAATTTCCAAAATTAAGTTTATATGCCTATGTTTTAGGGTTTCAACCAACAATTTGGGTTCACGACGGTGCTGAATAGCTGCAAAATGGTTCGCTCGCCATTCCGCAAATCAGGATTATCTTCAATACACAAAGCATTGCGTGCTTCGCACGCAATTCCGCATATTTAGAACATTTTCAATACACAAAGCATTGCGTGCTTCGCACGCCAGCCCCCGTATTGGGAGTATCTTCAATACACAATGCATTGAGTGCTTCCCACGCCAACTCCACGGTAAAATCCACCATATGACTTTGAACCGGGGGTACTTTTATTTTATTTTACGTTTTGATCGATTTTGGGGGAACCAAGCAAGTTATAAGGTCGCGTAAAAAACAAAATGTGCAAAATAACATGCTACATTTATATTTTTAGAAAAAACCCTAAAAAAATTAATTCTCGTAGGAAAAATCTAAAAAAATAGTTACTTCGGGTCAAAAACGTACTTCCCGTGGTTGGATTTTTTTGGTTAACGAACTCGTCCGAGCGACGTAGACAACCAACGTGTGTACCAAATTTGAACCAAATCGGACTTAAAATGCGGCAGCTAGAGTGTGAACACATATATACATATGTATATATGATTTTTAATGACACCCCAAAACGTGTTCTGGGGACCATGATCGGTGCTCATTTGCTACTCCCGACCTTGGGTCTTACCATAAGGGCCACTGCAATAGCTCATTTTTCCTATGGAAATTCGCTAACTAGAGATGGGAATTACCGTTACATTGTGGTAATAGTCTGCAACGTTCCACAACATCTTGGTAATAGGTTGAAGTAACGTATTAAATTTGTAACGTATTGATGGGTGGCGGGAAACTGCCGAGGTATTGTTTGATATAACGTTGCAGACGAAATTACTGAATCTATTCATTTGGAATATGATGTTTCGTGCGGACAAGTTACTAGCATACCGTATATTTATATATTTAATGTTACGTTGCAGACGAAATTACTTTATGAAATGTTACCAATATTCTCAAGTAATAGGCCTATTGTCTGCGCAGCGTTTTTTGAATATTCTAAGAAACGCCTTTATTAACAAAATACATTAAAACAAACATTTTCAGAATGATTGGGTATAAATATATAATATAAAAATAATAATAAGATTTAAACGTAGAGTAACTCAAAATTTTAAAATGTAAAATTTTTAATACTCAGCTTCAAAATAAACATTAAAAAATATTATTTATTTAATGTAAGGGTTCCAAGCGAGATTACTTTATGTTGAAAAGTTACCAAGATTCTCAAGTAATTACTTCTGCAGCTTTAAGTTAAATTTTTCAAAAAAAATCTTTTCTAACAAAATGCAATTAAAATTGTCAAAATAATCTATATATATAAAAGCAAAATACCACTCACTCACCCACTCATCACGATTTCTCAAAAACTACTGAATGGATTGAAATTAAATTTGGTATGTAGCTTCCTCTAGGGCCATAGGTGCTCACTAAGAAAGGGTTTGAAAAAATTCGAAATTTTAGGGGGGGTTTGGGCGGATCAAAGTTATTAAAAAACGAGTTCTTCAAAACTACCGAACGGATTGGAATGAAATTTGGTATGTAGCTTCCTCTAGGGCCATAGGTGCTTAATAAGAAAGGGTTTGAAAAAATTGGAAATTTTAGGGGTGTTTGGGGGGTAAAAATGACTAAATCACGATTTCTCCAAAATTACCGAACAGATTGGAATTAAATTTGGTATGTAGCTTCCTCTAGGGCCATAGGCGCTCGCTAAGAAAGGGTTTCAAAAAATTCGAAATTTTAAGGGGGTTTGTGGAATCGAAGTTATTAAATCACGATTTCTCCAAAACTACCAAACGGATTGGAACGAAATTTGGTATGTAGCTTCTTCTAGGGCCATAGATGCTCACTAAAAAAGTGTATGAAAAATTTCGAAATTTTAGGAGTTGTTTGGGGGGATCAAAGTTACTAAAATCATAATTTCAGATCTTTTATTATTATGACAATTAATAGTGCTTTTATTATTTAAGATATATATATATATATATAAGCCAAATACCACTCACTGACTGAACACTTAAAAAGAATACAATTACGTTAAAAGACTGAAAACACCAATAATATAAGCTATTAATTATGTGTAATGGATTCTTGGATTAAATGAATACAGAAGGGCGGGAAATATTTCCCGGAATCTCACCAGCGACCAAGGAATACACCCAGAGTATTGCGTGTTTCGCACGCTAATTTTAAGCCTACGTGCTATGGACGCACATGTGCGTCCGCGTTAAAATATTAGTGATTGTTACGTAGAAAGGTTCAAAAATAAAAATTAAAGTAATTTTCACTTATTCAGACTATAAATATAAAAAATAAAAGGTCAGCTCCTACCGTGGGAAATACGAAATTCGCGTAGCATTGAACGTGTGAAAACATTACACATATACAAATACCAATGAGCGATCATACTTACACAGAAGTACGCAAGTATTTGAAGCACAAACAACACACAATAAGTATCCGACACTATAATAACACACAGTAAGCGTAGTTACTTCACTACACAAAACACCGCACAGGCCGTCACAAGGTGTTGCCGGTCGACACAATACTGACAGCGCCGAAAGAGCTCTGCAGATAACAGTTTCCCCCCCCCCCCCTCCACCCCCTCACTCTCTGTTCACCTCTGACGCGACCGGTATTTCTCGGACGGTTCCGTTAATTTTCGGTAAAACGATCTTCGCTTTGATTTAAAAGGCAATCTATTAGAAACGATCAGCTGTTCGGATAGCATTGTTGTAGAGTCCGTTGTTATTAGCGAATTTCCATAGGAAAAATGAGCTATTGCAGTGGCCCTTATGGTCGGGAATAGCAAATGAGCACCGATCATGGTCCCCAGAACACGTTTTGGGGTGTAAAAAAAATTCATATATATATATTTATATATTTATTTATTCATATATTTATATATATATGTGTTCGCACTCTAGCGGCCGCATTTTAAGTCCGATTTGGTCCAAATTTGGTACCCGTGTTGGTTGTCTATGTGGCTCGGACGAGTTCGTTAGTCAAAAAAATCCAACAACCGGAAGTACGTTTTTTGACCGGAAGTAACTATTTTTTGAGATTTTTACTACGAGAATGATATTTTTTAGAGTTTTTTCTAATAATATAAATGTAGGATGTTATTCTGCGCATTTTGTTTTTTTACGCGACCTTATAGCTCGCTTGATTCCCCCAAAATCGACAAAAACGTAAAATACCATAAAAGTACCCAGTTCAAAGCCAAGTGATGCAAACTCACGAGGCCACTAGGAGGAAACAAATTCTACTAATATATTGCGTACACACAGACAGCTGTTCAACGCCTTCGTGAGTAGACCTATTTAGCAAATTGTTGGTTAAAACCCTAAAACATAGGCATATAAACTTAATTTTGGAAATTTGCTCAACTCACGTCAGCGGTCCAGCTGCGTGGTCGATTTATTGTTTATATTGGGTTGTGCTGTAAATTGGTTTTACTTTAAAGTGGAATGTGTTTCTGAATAAAAATAACTCATAAGCTGATAACTGTGGTACGTGACGGAACAGAAATAGTTGTGTTCAAACTACAAAATTGTGTGAAGAGTTATAATTTTTGAAAAATGTCCATGTATGCAGCAGGTAAAAATGAATAGCTAGCCTAAGTGTTAACAAATACTAAAGTAATAATTATTTTTTACTTATTAGCGAATTTCCAAAGGAAGAATGAGCTATTACAGTGTCCCTTATGGTAAGACCCAAGGTCGGGAGTAGCAAATGAGCACCGATCATGGTCCCCAGAACCCATTTTGGGGGGTCATTAAAAATCGTATATATGTGTTCGCACTCTAGTGTCCGCATTTTAAGTCCGATTTGGTTCAAATTTGGTACACACGTTGATTGTCTACGTCGCTTGGAGGAGTTCCTTAGCCAAAAAAATCCAACAACCGCACGCACGTTTTTTGGCCGGAAGTAACAATTTTTTGAGATTTTTCCTACGAGAATGAATGTTTTTTAGAGTTTTGCCTACAAATGTAAATGTAGGATGTTATTCTGCACATTTTATTTTTTTACGCGACCTTAAAGCTCGCTTGGTTCCCCCAAAATCGATCGAAACGTAAAATACCATAAAAGTACCCGGTTCAAAGCGATGTGGTGGATTTTACCGCGGGGTTGGCGTGCGAAGCACGCAATTCATTGTGTATTGAAGATACTCCCAATATGCGGAATGGCGTGCAAAGCACGCAATGCATTGTGTATTGAAAATACTCCTAATATACGGAATGGCGAGCGAAGCACGCAATGCTTTGAGTATTGAAAATACTCCCAACACCGGGGTTAGCGTGCGAAGCACGCAATGCATTGTGCATTGAAAATAATCTTAATATGTGGGTTGGCGTGCAATGCACTGTACGTCCGCCGCTTCTCATAGTGTTCAGTTTCAAGCTCACATGTGCGTCCTTCGCAGTAAACATGATAACATCAATATTTTGCAATATACTTAGTATAAATAGGCCTATAGTGAATTATATGATAAAAAGTATACGCCTCAAGTTGGTCGGAAAAGTAATTTGAAAGAAAGGTAATAGTTGTATAAAAAAGTTATTTGTTAATTTTAAATATGTGTCCCTTTCAAATACGCAGATCAGCTGATTGCAGAGTATAGTCAGCTGTTTAGTCTACTCTTACTCTGTTTATTAAGTCCGTAGAAATGTATAGTAGGTGTAAAGTATAAATGCTTATCCCAAATCTGATTTTATTTATATAAATTGTATATTTTCATTATTATTTTGTATTGTAGTATCAGACCTTCTACCACCTACAATACCCTATGACACAGTACCAATAAGGTAATCGTGTCGACTACATCAGTGTACGTAGGACTATTGCCAAGTCTAGTAAAGAAAGTTTAGCATCGCGCCATCTCTCGTGTCAAACTATCGAGGTCGCTGTGACCTATCGATAGTAACTTGTGACCTTCGGATCTCGCCGTATCGATACTTTGTTACTTTGCCAACTGAACAAGAATAGAGAAAACATCAACATAGGAAACATTTGTACTGTATTTACAGTTTTGTTGTTTCACTTTGATATTGTTTGACGCCAGAGAAAATAGGCATAGTGTTAAGTCCACTCCTTAGTAGCGAATTTCCATAGGAATAACGAGCTATTGCAGCGGCCCGAGCACCGTTCATGGTCCCCAGAACACGTTTTGATGTGTCATTAAAAATTATATATATTTATGTATATATGTGTTCGTACATACTCTAACGGCCGCGTTTTAAGTCCTATTTGTTCCAAATTTTGTACACATGTTGGTTGTCTAGGTGGCTTGGACGAGTTCGTTAGCCAAAAAATCCAACAACCGGAAGCACGTTTTTTGACCGGAAGTAACTATTTTTTTAGATGTTTCATACGAGAATTAATTCTTTTAGAGTTTTTTCTACAAATATAAATGTAGGATGTTATTCTGGACATTTTTTTTACGCGACCTTATAGCTCACTCGGTTCCCTCAAAATCGATCAAAGCGTAAAATACCATAAATGTTCCCGGTTCAAAGCCTAACGACATTTTCCAAACCTAATCTAATCACTATTGTTTAAATTGTTTGGATTCGACAAATTAATGGTGGGTACAAAAACGGTCAACTGTTTAAAAAGAACAGTTATCTGAGAAAAACTAACGAACTGTTGTTTCTTACCCAGGCAAACTGTTTGTTTTCCCCTTTCACTGACACTTTTTAACCTGTTGTTTGACTCACTGTTTTACGTTTTTAGTTTTCGAACTGTTTTCAAAGAACAGGTTCCGTTTTCTTTAGAAACGAGGTTTTGTTTGTAGTGTTTTCCTGAAAACGGGTGTTCTTTGTTTTAAAAAAAGTTTTGGTGTTGTATTGTGGACTGTTGAGTAAACTGTTATTTTGTGTTAGATTATTAGTACAGCGTTTAATAACTGTATTGTGGTTATGTTTATATGTATGTTAAATTTTGGCTACTTATTTTATTGGCTACTTGGTTTTAAGTAAATTATTTAAAAAACATATTTTTCTTACAACGAAAAAAAACTGTTTGAAAAATTTCAAACAGATCAAGATCATATATACAATTTTATTTCTATTCATAATGAGAAAAATGTGTTTATTTAAAATTATTTCCTAAAATACTTATACAATGATTTAAAACTATGAAATACTTTTAAAGATGTAGGTAAAGTAATAGGAAATGTAAATAATTAAATTAATTTTTTAAATAACCACCAGTTTTAAGAATAAACTAAATATAATTGTTATTTTTAAAGGCAAGTCACAAAAAGATTTAATAATAATTACAATAGCACTTGTCTTAAATCACCTATTTTCCAGAAATCCGCCAATTTATTCTTTTTAAATTTAAGACATAGAATATTTAATTGACCGAGCGTAAGCGAGGTCTCCGTTTTAACTCGACCGTTCGGCATTTCGTCTGTGTGTCTGTATGTCTGTGTGTCTGTCTCACGATTACGGCCAAACGCCTTGACCGATTTGATGATTTTTTCCATGAATGTTCCTTAATCTTAGGCCGAGCCATGTATATATACGTTTTTTTTCCATTTTTCATTTTTAACCCCTTAAATAAAATAAAAATGGCGGCCGGACCGTTTCTCTCAGTCTAAGCTTTTTCCCAAAGCCAGTTTGTGGCTTAACCATAAGTCGAATTTAAAAACTAATAACATTTTGCTAGTAGGAAATTTGATTTCCAACAAAAATGTATTCTTCATTTTTTTCCGTATCTCTAACGGTAAGCTTACAAAATGGCCGTAAACTAATTTGTTAAAAATCGTCCAAGTTTTTGTATTTCAACCATGTTTTTATACGTTTATTCTAAACCAATTCAAAAGTGTTCCATAGTGTTTTTGTAGATAAAGGTTTAAAGAATTCATATATGCCAGTCAAAAAAATTATTGAAGTAAAATTAAGAAAGTTATTAGCTCAAGAAACGATCACGTTCAGTAACGAAAGGAAAATTTTTAACTTTAGGCCTACATAAAAAGTAGTAAAAATTATTGTATTTTTTTCATAAATGTAAAAAAGTTTCGTAATTTAGTTCTAAATAGAATTGTATAAAAATATTTATCAATTTCAAATTTCTTATTTTAAAAACACCAGTTTTTATGTTCCTACTACAAGACTGCTAACATAACTAGGCCTGTTTTGAATAGTAATTTAGGAATATATCATTTGCCCAAAAATGACATATTATTATAAGAAAGTGTAGAGGATAATTCAAAGAATTGAACTGTATACCTGTAAATTATCATTGTAAATTTCATACAAGTGTTTGACTTAGCTTTACTTGAATTAAATGAGATGAAACAAATGAAACCTCGCGGCGATAAAGGACATACAAAAATGACCGTAGGACACCGTGGGACAATGATGTAGTCATTGCCGTGGGAAGTGTTGGTACATGGGTTGAGATTACTATCACGACGTTTTAACATCGTTTGTTTTTATTATTTCTAATATTGAAATATGATATGGAACTTAAAAGTTAACTTATGATACATTGTTAAGTTTGAGTTATTTAAGTATGTAAATATTTAATTGTATGTTGTCCCTCTATAACGCGATATTTTGAGCCTTTTTACGCATTATTTTAACCTAAATAAAACACAATGCCTCTAAAAGAAAATCTTTAGCAGTTAAAGCTCAAGAAAAGAAATAAAAACGAGAACTAGAAATCCCGGAATCGCGGGAATTGTAAATAATGTTTCACAGTCTATACCTTGTGCTTACTTCCTTACTGGCACACTATTTTTAACCTAAGCTCAAAACCACATTTGTTATTTCAACGAGCGAGGTCTACTGTTCACAGAACTACTAGTAAATTATGTGTCGCTATAAATGTGTTGAACTCTAAATGTAAAAAGTAATGTTTATTTGTATAAGGTAGACAACAATATGCAATAAATTATAAACTAGACTAACTTCCTACGAGCTACATGGCTAAAATTATGCAATATTAATCTTAAGTGATATAAAAACCCATTTGGAATTACCCTTAAAATTAAATAATAATCGTTACACTTACTTTTTTTGTAAATTGTGTGATTCAAGTCTGCAATACACCCGGACCCATACAGGTCCGTCGGACACAGATCCGGGATGTAGGTCCGAAGACGTTAATGTAAATCCTGATCCGATTCGTTAAAAATCTCGCACCTACACATCTCTAGTTTCGATTCAACAGAATCGTTTTGCAAATTAATGACACAATAGTTTTTGAGGTTCGACTGATAAAATCAAACCTTTTCAAAAATTAATGTAACAATTTGTATAATGTTGTACCTACGTAGACTAAGGCATAGCTTTAGTCTCAATCGGTATGGGAAGCAGCAGTGAGAGTTTGTTCGTGTAGTTAAAGTTGCCTAACATCAAGGCGTTAAGACAATATACTGCAACCTTCACCTTAGTATTAGCAAAATAAAATTACCCAAAGATATACTTAAAAGAATTCTTTGGATTAAATGGTAGTTTTTTCCCCCCCCCCCCCCCCATTTACGGTACATAATAAGGGTTTAATCTTTGAAATAGGAAATGGTCGTCCGAAAAAATATTCATTTTTATTCGAAAATAACAGCACCGAACATGTTGAGATTGTAAAACTTATTTGTTTTAATAAATTAAAAATAAAGTAATTAATTTCACGACAGCTTATTTTTTTCAAAAGTACCTTGATTATTATAAAAGTTCCTTTCAAATAATTCGTCCGTTTTCCTTCTATCATTATTCAGAAAAAAAAACTATATCATTATATTTTTATAGGGTTTATTATATACTGTACATTTTTTGTATATATGTGTGTCAAGTTTTATCAAAATTAGTCTATTGGTTTGTAACCGAGAATAGATTTATCTCTCTCTCTCTCAACATTCCTTCTTCAGGACTATACGCCGAGTGTAATAGTTTCTTAAATCTCGTAATCAAAAACAATCTGGTTGATTTAGATGCGGTTTGAATTATTCTATAGGTAAAAGATTATATTTTATCCATAAATTATTTGATAATTTACAAATTGCATTTTCCAATTCTTAAAATATTCATAACTGAACATATTGTTGTTCCTCAGAAAAATATTTATAATAGATGGCCCATATGTTTACAGTGTATATAAACATGCTTTGTGTATATGTCTGTGGAGATTCATCCACATCGGTCGATACGTTTTAGAGATACAATGTTTTTAGTAAAGGTCTGCTCGGTTAACCAGCAATTTTTATCAACAAAATTCAGGTACATCTTTACTTTTTTACCTTCATTGTAAACGTTACTCTATTTATCTTTAAATCGGGAGTAATTTCTTTATCGATCTAAAATTTTAGTATTGTGTTGTTTTTATAATTTATAATAGTTGTATGAAGTATCAATTTTATAGGAGTACAGTTTCGAATTATTATTAAAAATTTTAAATATAGTTCCACACCATTCATAAATCGAACTTCATTATTATCATATTTATTATTATAATGTTATTCCCCCAAAAAAGTATTTATAATAAGGGGCCAATATTTCTGCAGTGTATATATACATCTTTTGTGTATATGTGTGTGAAGATTCATCGAGATCGTTTATTAAGTTTAAGAGATACAAGGTGCTTAGCAAAGGTCTGCACGGTTACACAGCAAATATTGTAAAAAAATCAAGGCACATCAATATTTTCCGCCTACATTGTAAACGTTACTCTATTTACCTTAAAATCGGGGGTTATTTATAAATCGATCTAAAATATTAGTATTGTGTTGTTTTTACCATTTATAACAACTGTATGAAGTATCAATTTGATAGGAGTACAGTTTTTTATTGTTTAAAATTTTATAATATAGTTCAACAAACCCTCAAAAATCGACTAAATTTAATGTTGTTCCCCCAGAAAAGCATTTATAATAGGGGACCCATATTTTTACATGGTTTATATACACCCTTTGCATATCTGTGTGTGAAGTTTTATACAGATCGGTCTATTCGTTTTCATTAAAATCGTATTTAACCGAGGATACGTTTATCTCTCCTTCAGGCCTATACGCTGAGTATATAGTCAGGCCTACTGACTAAATTAAAGTGTACAAAACTGTTTTTCTAAATTGGTTTTTCTTTTCACACGTCTAACTTTAATATTCGACTGACGGTGTATTGTTTGTAATGTGACTGCTGAAAGTAATCTATTTCTTAAATGAGCATAGTTGTAAACCTAATACATCCTTGTCGGTCACTATGAACTATAAATAAACAAAACACAAAACAAATTCACCGATAGCTAGACAGGACTAATAGCTCAATACATTTCATAAAAAGTTAGGTTTTCCAGAAAATCGTATCTAACCAAGGACACGTTTATGCCACGACAACACCCGTCAGGCCTATACGCCCAGTGTAGGCATAGGAACTAAATTAAAATGTTCAAAACTTATTTTGTAAATAATTTTTTTCATTTTTCACGCCTGACTTTTATATTGAACTCAGGGTGTATCGTTTCAATATAAAAGTGTGACAGCTAAAACGAAACATATTATACCCATGTACTGACTGCGTTATCCACCAAAAATCAATAAAACAAATTCATTGGTAGTTAGACACGACTAATTGCTTAATACATTTCATAAACAGTTAGTTAAAACGTGGGTTACACCTGGACCCATGCAGGTCCGTCGGACATGGACCCTTGATGTAGGTCTGAAGACCTGGATGTAGATCCCGATCCGACTCCTTAAAAAACTCGGACCTACACGTCCCTAGTTTCGATTCAACAAATAGAATCGTTTTTTGAACTAATGACACAATAGTTTTTGAGGTTCGACTGTTAAAATCAAACCTATCCAAAATTAATGTACAATATATATAATTTTGTACTTACGTAGTCCAAGGCATAGCTTTGTCACAATCAGTATGGGAAGCAGCAGTGAGACTTTATTCATGTAGTTTAAGTTGCCTAACATCAAGGCGTTATTGATGCTATATTATACAGCATAGATTCACCTTGATATTAGCTAAGTAAAATTACCCAAAAATATAGTTAAAATAATTCTTTGTTGAAGTGGGTAAGTTGGTTTACCCTTACAGTACCTCTCCAATATCCCTCCCATTTCCTTTAAAATAGGAAATAGTCGTCCGAAAAAATATTTATTTTTCATTTTTATTCCAAAATAACACTACCGAAAATGTGGAGCTTTTAAAACTTATTTGTGTTAATAAATTACAAATATAGTAATTCATTTCACGACGGCTTCATTTCTTCAAAAGTACCCGGTTTATGATAAAAGTTCCTTTTCAAATAATTTGTACGTTTACCTTCTATCATTATTCAGAAAAAAACTAATATATCTTTACAGGGTTTATATACATCCTTTGTATAAATGTGTTTGTAGTTTTATCCGGATCGGTTTATTGGTTTTCATGAACATCGTATTTAACCGAGGTTATGTTTAACTCTCGATAGCCCCCCCCCCCCCTTTGAGGTCTCTAAGCCAAGTGGAAGGGTTTTTAAACCGCGTATTTCAAAAAACGGTTTAACTTAGATGGGGATTAAATTATTCTATAGGTAAAAAATTATACCTTGTCCATAAATTATTTGATTTACAAATTTTATTTTCCGATTCATAAATATTCATAACTAAGCATAATGTTGTTCAACCAGAAAAGCCTTTATTAAAATAGGGG
>JAGFPH010004574.1:53598-70061 GCA_018207615.1 Philaenus spumarius | reverse complement strand
TCACATTACCAGTGCTGTGAGCGTAACGAATAATAAAATCTGCTTATACATTTGATTTTTCAGTATAATGGCAGTAAAATGTTTTAAAAGTCCAGTACCGTGCATCAGGTATGTTGGAGTGAGTAAGTCTTCATCATTTTAAAATGTATTTTAAAAGTTAACTTTTGGAAATGTATCAAGACAGCTGCTCCAATAAACCATAAGAAATTGTGGTTAACAACAAAAATAATGAATATTTTATTGCTTATACATATCTTATAACTATACCTAAAACAAGAACAAACAGCTTTATTGATTTACGAAAATAACAATAATGTATAAGGAAATAATTAAACGACCCAGATGTTTTAGGGGGAGATTTGCACATGCGCAGTAGCGGACACCTTGGCTTTTTGTAACTTGTAACAAAAGTTTATGTTGTAACAAAATAAAATTGCAACAATAAAGAGTTCAAAGGTTTGTTTAAAACTAAAAATTAACACTTTGACAAACAACAATAGTAAAAAGAATGAAATGAAAAGTATCAAATAATGACAACTGTCAAAAACATATGCCCAGTACCGGACACTTTCAAAAATCATTTATTATTAAAGGTCTGCTGTAGTGGCGGCCATCTTGGATTTTCATCCCATAAGAGCAATGTTAAATTTCAAACCATTTATTTCGTTTACTTTTTATCGTAAAATTGTTTGCAAGGTCTCATTTTAAGCACAGTCACAATACGCATCCGTCTTGCAATTAAAATTTTTTTAAAATTTGTTATGTAATTGACATTTTGTGAGTACAAAGTTTGAATTTTTTTCCTAACACAATACAAAAATAATAATGAAAAATAATTTGCAAGCAGGATCCGAAATTTTATAAAGAATATTCAGTTTTTTTTTTTCAACACTCAATTACAAAATACTCGTATAGACTTATAAAATGGTTTGAAATGAGGCAATGTCAGCGCAAGAAATTGCACTGTTTAGATAGGGATATAGTGAGAGGCGCTTGCATTTCCGGTTGCTTTCTCGTTTACTGGAGCAGACCCTTAAGATAAGTAGTTGTTATTTTGCTAAGTGATGTTATATTTGATTAATAATTAATATGTTATTCTAATGAAATACAACATATTATAACAAAACACTCAGTAATGTTAATGACAATAAGTTATGAGCAATTTTCACAATTGTAATAAATGAGATGTTCTTGATCTGTGCAAGCAATTTGTGCCCTCCGCTTACAAGATGTGCACTGTATAAAATCTTCTTCTGTTGTCTCAGTAACACTATTTTGGTTGTTGGAGTTCATTTCTGTGGTTAGCTTCTTTAGGACGTAGGTTTTAAAGTGAAGTTTTCTTCATAGGCCCAATTTTTTATGTTTCACTCTCAACTCTGGTTGTTTGGTTTTCCCCCTTTGCATTGTAATATCCCCCCCCTAACTCCCAGGGAAATGAAAATATGTGTATTATAATTATGAATGTATTCTGTATTGAAAATACTCCCAATACGGGGGTTGGCGTGTAATGTCAGCTGCAAGGTGTTCAGTGTCAAGCTCACATGTGCGTTCTTAGCAGTGTAAGTGCTAATCCCCATACAACGGTCAAGCCCCCCCCCCCCCCCGAAAAAATCATATAAGCGTCCAAGATCACACTGGTGTTTTAGGCAAAATAAACGGTTACTAACTTTCTTTACGTTAGATTTGTTCATATAGATCTTTTCAGAAATACATTTTAAACCAGCTCCCGTTTATTACAAACACAATATACAAATTACATCGAACAAAACATGACTGGGTTCGTGTGAAATGTAATAAAAGCCCACGATTACGAACATGTCGTACAAGAAAGCAAGGGATGCTCAGTTGGCAAGGCGGTGGCTCATATTATAAAAATAAATATTTTGATTCCAACTATTTTACCGAGAGGTTATTTTTTAAGAATAATTCGTTTCACATAAACTATAAATACTCAACAAATGTAATAAACAACCAGAACTGTTTGGATAGTATTAAAAACAAACCACAAATAGTAGGAGTAGTTTTTGTGTGGGGAGATCTATTTTGTAGGAGCCTCTACCCGGGGTCTGGGGAGTTACCTGTCAGATCAACATTTTAGTACCTATTGCTTACATACCACAATTTTAAGACAAAATATCACAAATGATGCATGATAGATTTTACTGACACAAATAATAAACAGTTTGTTGTATAGGTGAATAGAGCAGCAACAAATTGTATAAAACAAGTTTGTAAGTGAAGGCAACGAGGCTTATAGTTAACATTCGAATATTTACATCAATATATTTCAGTAAGTTGTTTGGATTCAACAAATAAAATCGTTTCGAAGATCAATAATATGCTAGTTTTTGAGGTTCAACTAGAGAAAGTCAAACCTGTCCAAAATTAAAGGTAATATATTTTTGATTGTATTTAAAGGAACAAGGCTTAGCTTTAGTATCAATCAGTATAGAAAGCAGCGGTGAGAGGTTATTCATGTAGTTAAGGTTGCCTAACATCAAGGCGTCATAGGTGATATATATACTGCATAGATTCACCTTAGTATTGGCAAAGTAAATAAAAGGTACCAGGAACTGGCACATACTTTCTCACAAACATATTTAAATTATTAAACAGATTCATTGAGACTTGTAGGGTGGGGTAGGAGAGGTGATTTTTTATTAAAGTAGAAGATTAACTAATAAATATTATTATTATTATTATTATCTAGAGAGAAAACTATTCGATTGATTTCGAACAAATTTGAACCAAACACGTAAATTAGGCCTATATAGATGTACGAAAAAAGGTTTTGAAAATTTTTGAAAAACAATCCCCTCTATGACCAAAAACCCCCAAAAATCTGTTATTATTATTATTATTAGCTAAAGGAGAATTTTTAGACAGATGCTGTTTTTGCATATTGTAGGGTACATTAAAGGTTACAAATAAGCCAAATTTTATCAAAATCGTTAAAGCAGTTTTTTTATAAAAAAATAATAACAGATTTCTTGGGGTTTTTTTGCCAAAAAGAGGGTTGTTTTTCAAAATTTTTCAAAACCGTTTTTCGTGCATCTATAGTGGCTTACTTGACATGTCTGGTGCAAATTTGTTTGAAATTGATAGAATAGTTTTTGCTCTAGCTTTGTATACATACAGACAGACATTTTGTACAAACCACGTTTTTGGACTCAGGAGGTCCCAAACCGGATATTTCCACAAAAATCTCAACATCGATTTTTTGCGATCGCTATACTTTCTCTAAATACTCGTACTATAGTATAGTTAGAAAGTAAAATTAACCAAAGATATACTTAACAGAATTCTTTGTTTAAATATGTAAGTTTGTTTACCCATAGATACCCTTACAGTACTACGCCAATACCCCTCACTATTTACGGTACAAAATAAGGGTTTTAACTTTAAAATAGGAATTAGTCGTCCAAAAACGTATTTATTTTTAATCCAAAATAAAATTAGTGAAAATGTGGAGGTTTTTAATGAAATCTATTTGTGTTAATAAATTAAAAAATAAAGTACTAGTTTAATTTCACAACGACTTTTCAAAATAATGACACAATAGTTTTTGAGGTTCGACTGATTAAATCAAACCTATCCAAAATTAATGTACAATATGTATAATTTTCTAACTACGTAGACTAAGGCTTAGCTTTAGTCTCAATCAGTAAGGGAAGCAGCGGCGAGACTTTGTTCATGTAGTTAAAGTTGCCTAACATCAAGGCGTTATTAATGCTATATTATACTGCATAGATTCACCTCAGCAAGTATTGGCAAAGTAAAATTACCCAAAGATATAGTTGAAATAATTCTTTGTTGAAGTGGGTAAGTTGGTTTATCCTTACAGTACCTGTCCAATACCCCTCCCTATTTCCTTTAAAATAGGAAATAGTCGTCCAAAAAAATATTTGTTTCTCATTTTTATTCCAAAATAACAGCACCGAAAATGTGGAGCTTTTAAATTAAAACTTATTTGTGTTAATAAATTACAAATAAAGTAATTAATTTCACGACGGCTTCATTTTTCAAAAGTACCAGGTTTATGATAAAAGTTCCTTTTCAAATAATTTGTACGTTTTCCTTCTATCATTATACTTTACAGGGTTTATATACATCCTTTATATAAATGTGTTTGTAGTTTTATCTGGATCGGTCTATTGGTTTTCATGAACATCGTATTAAACCGAGGTTATGTTTAACTCTCGATAGCCCCCCTTGAGGTGTATAAGTCAAGTGAAATAGTTTTTAACCCCCGTATTCCAAAACCGGTTTGACATAGATGGGGTTTATATCATTATATAGGTAAAAAATTATGTCTTGTCCATAAATTATTTGATTTACAAATTTTATTTTCTGATTCAAAAATATTCATAACTAAACATAATGTTGTTCAACCAGAAAAGCCTTTATTAAAATAGGGGGCCAATATGTGTACAGTGTATATATACGTCCTTTGTTAATATTTTTGTCAAGTTTCATCCAGATCGGTTAATAAGTTTTAAAGATACAAAGTTTTTAGCAAAGGTCTGCACGGTTAACCAGCAATTTTTGTCAAAAAAATCCAGGATAATCTTTATTTTCATCCTACATTGTACAAGTTATTCTATTTATCTTAAAATCGGAATTAATTTTTTTATCGATCTAAAATGCTAGTTTTTCGTTGTTTTTTTACAATTGTATGAAGTATCAATTTGATGGGAGTACACTTATATATATGTTTTATATAAAGATTAACATTCTTTAAAAAAACTAAATAACATATTAATTGTTGTTCCCCAAGAAAAGTATTTATAATTGTGGACCCATATTTGTACAGTGTATATATTCATCCTTCGGATATATGTAAGCTAAGATTCATCCAGATCGGTTGATAAGTTTCAGAGATACAAGGTTTTTAGCAAAGGTCTGCACAGTTAACCAGCAATTTTTGTCAAAAACTCCAGGTAAATCTTTATTTTCATCCTACATTGTAAAAGTTATTCAATTTATCTTAAAATCGGGGGTAATTTTTTGATCGATCTAAAATTTTAGTATTGTGTTGTTTTTATCATTTATTTATAACAACTGTATGAAATCTTAATTTGATAGGAGTACAGTCTTGTATTTTTATAAATTCAATGTATACCTCAAAATTTGAAGTAAATAACATAATGTTGTTTCCCCAGAAAAGTATTTACAATAGGACTGCCATATTTATACAGGGTTTATGTACTTCCTTTGCATATATGTGTGTGAAGTTTTATCCAGATCGATAGTTCGGTTTTGAAGAAAACAGTATTTAACCGAAAGTTCGTTTATCTCTCGACAGCCCCCCTTTAGGCCTATACGCCAAGTGTAGGCCTACTGACTATAATAAAGTGTTCAAAACTTATTTTCTAAATAAATTTTTAATTTTACACGCCTGATCTTTATATTCATGTTATGGTGTGTTGTTTCAATACAAAAATGTGACCGCTAAAACTACACGAGATCCACCCATGTACTGACTTCGTTATCTATACTAATATTATAAAGAGGTAAAGTTCGTGTTTTTGTTTGTTTGTTTATTTGTTTGTATGTAGGGGGTAATCTCTGGAACTACTAAACCGATTGAAAAATTAGTTTTACTAATAAAAAACTACACTATCCCTGAGTAACATAGGGTATAATTTATTTCGATAAAAACCTGTTTTTTATTTCAATATTTGTAAATTTAGTAGGAAAAAATTCTTAGGTTAGGCCTAGACTCAACACATGTATTTACATTTATTACCATAGCAACCAATTTAGTAAAATAACAGATAATATATAGCTTCTGTATTGCTCCAATATTTCCATTAACAGCTTATTTCAAAATTGGAAGCAATTATTTTTGTATTTCTAGCTTTTAGGTTAGTGTTTTAAAATGTAGACCTTTTAACTATTATTATAACTGCTGTAAAATATAAGAAATAATTTGATTTTAACATTTAACATTATTTACCATCTTACCTTTGGGGTTATTATTAATCCTACACCTTTATTATAAACAAAACATAACATGATTATGTTTATAGAACGTTCCAACGGGGTTGGCGTGCGGAGCACGCAGGGGTTTCCCCTAGTTCATAATAAAACCACAACACACAATACAAACTCACTGGTAGCTAGTCACTACTAATCTCTCAATACATTTCATAAACAGTTAGTTACCACGTAACAGATCTTGTAGAGTATAATTATTAGTCTTCACTTAAAAAACCGAGTGACGCAACAGCTTTCCACAACCCATCCTTATTCCTTGAGTGAAGCAGGAGTTGCATCCTTGGTCCGATTTAGTAACTCATCTTTGGTGACGTAATATATCCTGGTGTTTACATAGATAGGCATCAGGTGATGCAGGAACAGCTGTTTTAATAACAGAGTGTATATCATTCATGCTCACACATAGCTATTAACGTAAACATATGACGAAGTAAGGCGTTGCAATGTTTCTATAATTATCCATTATTTCTTATAGTAACGACTATCATTGATTACGTCCTACATTTTGTAAATATTGTTTATTTCGTATTTACAAGGTATTTCAATAAATTAGAAACACAGTTTTCTGGCAGAATGACATTTCTATGTTTTATAATTTTATGAAATGTTTTTGTTCTAGTGATTAGTATAGTTCTCTTTTGTTTTAAACTATTTTAACAAAACCATATCTTTACTTATCATATAGATTGTCATTTGTAAATTTGTTTCTAGGTAAAAATATGGAAACCATTTAGTCTTAAATCATTTACTTTTTCCAGTAATCCGTAATTTTATTTTGTTTTTATTTAAGACATATTGTATTTAATACATTACGTGTCGTTAGAAATGTGTTGAACCATAAATGTAAAAAGTAATGTTTAGCTGTACAAGGTTGACACCCCTATACAATACATATAAATTAGACTATCTTCCTACGAGCTATAAAGCTAAAATTATGTAATAATAATCTTAAGTGATATAAAAAACCATTTGGAATTACCCTAAACTACCCTTAAAATTAAATAATAATCCTTACACTGACTTTTTCTATATGCTCAAAAACTACTCAACTAATTTCACTAAAAATTTAACAATTTACACATAAAGTACCAGGTTTGTCTAGCAAATATGGTCACAACAATTAAAGAGATCAAAATGGGGTAGCTACCATACAGTAGAAATAAATTGCACTAACTTCCTAAAACCCATGAAGATAAATTTGTGTAATATTATTCTTAAATGACATAAGATCCATTTACTTACATCAAACGGATAACTACCCTTAAAATAAAATCAACTAATAGCGAAGCATTGCCAGGTCCATTTGTAGAATTTATTATTTAGAGAAATAACTATCACATAGAACCAACATTCAGAAAAACAAAGCTGGGAAAACCTTTTAAAGTTTTCGTATACTGACGAATCTGTTTAATTTAACACTACTAGTTACACGAATGAACTTTCGCCGTGGCTTTCCGTACCGTAATGTACTATTATTGAAGGTAAAACCGAAAAGAAGTAACGTTTAATCTACTTAATCTACTAATTTGTATTTTGTACATTGACGCCGCCAGAGGGGAAATAAGAAGAAATTAATTTAAGGAAAGTAGGAGTCAAGTGATCCAATTTAAATGTAACAACCTAGCTTTTGTGGTTACTATTAAATCAATGCAATTATTTAAATCCAAAGCTTTGTTTATATTATTTGAGTGTATGTTCGCAGAAAACGTCTTGCTGATCATTCTAGCGCTTCATACACATGCAGTGCAATTAAGTCAGAAATAATTCGACCACGCAGCTGAACCGCTGACGTGAGTTGAGCAAATTTCCAAAATTAAATTTATAGGCCTATGTTTTAGGGTTTCAACCAACAATTTGGGAACAAGGTCTATTCACGACGGTGCTGAATAGCTGCAAAATGGTTCGTACGCCATTCCGCATATTGGGAGTATCTTCAACACACAAAGCATTGCGTGCTTCACACGCCATTCCGAATATTGGGAGTATCTTCAATGCACAATGCAACCCCACGGTAGAATCCACCACATGGCTTTGAACCGGGTACTTCTATGGTATTTTACGTTTTGATCGATTTTGGGGGAACCAAGCGAGCTATAAAATCACGTAAAAAAACAAAATGCGCAGAGTAACATCCTACATTTATATTTTTAGGTAAAATTAAAAAACAAATTCATTCTTTTGCTTTTTTTATATAACGAACTCGTCCGAGCGACGTAGACAACCAACATGTGTACCAAATTTGAACCAAATCGGACTTAAAATGCGGTCGCTAGAGTGCGAACACATATAATATACATAGGCCTATATATATGAATTTTAATGACACCCCAAAACGTGTTCTGGGGACCATGATTGGTGCTCATTTGCTACTTTGGGTCTTACCATAAGGGCCACTGCAATAGCTTATTTTTCCTATGGAAATTCGCTAGTAACAATAAAATGAGATAGCTACCAAACATTAAACAAACATATGTTCAATACACGCTCGACCTGCTCTGATCATAAGACCCAAATCTCAACCCCAAGTCACATCACAGTTAATTTTGCATTAACTCTCTAAATTGGGTTTGATAATATTGAACCTATTTCTATACCAAAACTAAGTAATAGCGAAGCACTGCGTGGTTCACTAGGTTATTATAATTACCAACTACGCCTACGAGTGTATCCTGAAAGTTAGTTGTGTTTGTAACGTATTATCGATGAAATATACAAACCACGGTTGAACTGAACTGTTGAGCTGAAAGTTTGTCATGAGGTTTGGAGATAATCCAATACTAGACAACCAATGACTAACTGTGGTATAGGACTAGCTATATATTATGTGGCTGGAGTTTGTCCAGGATGTGTTCACAGCCAACTTGATTACACAGCAGCTATACGTCATCTGTTCTGTAATCAACTGTGTGGAAAATTAATTAGGACTAAATTGATTGGAAGGTTGAACTTTGGATTAAACAAAACTCCGTAATTTAAACAGTTATGCCAACCTGAAAACTTCCTTGAAAGTTGAAAAACAAAATTATTTCCTTTTTTCACAATCACGTAATGTTACCCCAGTAACGTTTGTATTTTCTTCAGGTTCACACTTAATAAAAGAAATTCTATTCAAAACTTAAATTTGTCTTAAATAAATAAGAAGTGTAGGCCTATATAATCCAACACAGCACACACATGGATTAGGCGAAATGGACAGTTTACGTTGTTTATTCGTTGAAATAGATTTTTTCAGAAATACATTTTCAATCAGCTGTTGTTTCAATTTTAACAAATTGCATAATGCTAAACATGATTCTGCATGTAATAATTCGACCATGCAGCCGAACCACTGACGTGAGTTGAGCAAATATCCAAAATTAAGTTTATATGCCTAAGTTTTAGGGTTTCAACCAACAATTTTTGAAATAGGTTTTTTACGACGGAGCAGAATAGCTGCAAAATGCTTCGCACGGCATTCCTCATATTGGAAGTATTTTCAATATGCATTGCGTGCTTCGAACGCCAACCCCACGGTTAATTTCACCACCGGTGGCTTCGAACCGGGTAGCCTTTATGGTATTTTAAGTTTAGATCGTATTTGGGGGAAACAAGCGAGCTAAGAGGTCGCGTAAAAAAATAAGCAGAATAAAATCCTACATTTATATTTGTAGAAAAAACTCAAAAAAAATTCATTCTCGTAGGAAATACCTAAAAAAATAGTTACTTCCGGTCAAAAAACGTGCTTCCGATTGTTGGACATGTGTATTAAATTTGAACCAAATCGGACTTAAAATGCGGTCACTAGTATGCGAACACATATACATGTATGATTTTTAATGACACTCCAAAACGTGTTCTGATGACCATGATCGGTGCTCATTAGCTACTCCCGACCTTGGGTCTTACCATAAGGGCAAGTGCAGTAGCTCATTTTTCCTATGGAAATTCGCTAATAAATGCCTTTGATTGCCCACATTTCGTACAAGAGAGCGAGGGTAGCTCATTTGGCAAGGCGGAGGCTCATATTTTAAAACTCAATACTTCGATTATAACCATTGGCGTTGGGCTTGACCGAGAGCTTTCCCACCCCGAGTCTTGTATAGGAATGTTGCGATATTATCGTTATTAGTAAATATCGATATTTTTGTTTCGCTATTTTCGATATTATATCGATATTATCGCAGTATCGGAAGAATAATGTCAATAGTATCGGATTTCGATATTTTTTTTTTGTCAATACTGTATCAATTACGTTCTTTTGTAAAACAGAATTGCAACACCTAAAATTAAAAACACAAGGGACGGACTTAACCTATACAATCACAGAATGTTTTTTAGTTTCTAAAAATATCTATGTTTGTATTTAACCTACTTAAAACACGCTTAAAACACGCTTGATCATAGAGTAACCTACCGTCTACAATATAGGATAAAGTAACTTATCGTTCTGGACATAGACTTACCTCCCGCGCTAGTATTTGAGTTTGACGTGTAGTTTCAAAATACAAGCAAAATACATCATAACCTCTGATCTGATGTAAGTAAATAATTAGGCCTACCATATTATTAGTCTATATTTTACTCGTTAAAAATAATAATATCGATATCATTTGATATTGCCGATATTTTGTTTCGATGATATCAATATCGAATATCGGAAACTTACCATTCCCAATATCGCAACAACCCTAGTTATAATTCGAATATTTTAATCAATATTTTTCAGTAAATTGTTTGGATTCAACTGTTGGAATTGTTTTGCCGATGAATACTATGATAGTTTATGAGGTTCAACTAGAGATAGTGAAACCTGTCCAAAATTAATGTAAAATTTAATTATTTATAACTTATATTGTATATTTAATTTGAAGTTTTACCAAGGTTTAGCTTTAGTCTCAATCAGTATGGGAAGCAGCCGTGAGAGGTTATTCATGTAGTTCAAGTTGGCTAACATCAAGGCGTTATAGATGCTATATTATACTGCATAGATTCGCCTTGATATTAGCAAAGTAAAATTACCCAAAGATATATAATTAAAAGAATTCTTGGGTTTAATAAGTTTGTTTACCCATGGATACCCGCACAGTACCTCTACAATACCCCCTCGCCATTTATGGTACATAATAAGGGTTTGATCTTTAAAATAGGAAATGATCGTTCGAAAACACAATTATTTTTCATTTTTATTCCGAAATAAACAGCAACGAAAATGTGGAGGTTTTAAAACTTATTTGTGTTAATAAATTAAAATTAAAGTAGTTAATTTCTCAACGGCTTCATTTTTTCAAAAGTACCCTGTTTATGATAAAAGTTCCTTTTCAAATAATTTGTACGTTTATTTTCCATCATTATTCAGAAAAACTACATCATTATATTTTTACAGGGTTTATATACATCCTTAGTGAAGTTTTATACAGATCGGTCTATTGGTTTTCACGAACATCGTATTTAACCGTGGGTACGTTTATCTCTCAACAGAACCCCTCCAGGCCCTATAAGTCGAGTGTAATAGTTTTTGAATTCGCGTATTCCTAAGAAAAACGGTTTGACTTAGATGCGGTGATTTATTAAAATTTAAAAATATATATCTCATAAATAACTTAAATGATAATTTACAAATTATATTTTCCAAGTCATAACTAAACATATGGTTGTTCCCCCAGAAAAGTATTTATAATAATTGGCCCATATTTGTACAGTGTATATATACATCCTTTGTGTGTGAAGATTCATCCATATCGGTTGATAAGTTTTTGAAGTACAAAGTTTTTTTACCAAAGGTCTACACGGTTAACCGGCAATTTTTGTTAAAAAATCCAGGTAGGCCTACATCTTTATTTTCATCCTATTTTATACGTGTATTAAAATTAGGGATAATTTTTTGATCGATATAAAATATGTTTATTGTCTTGTTTTTGCCATTTATAACAACTGTATGAAGTACCAATTTGATAGGAGTACAGTTTTGTATTGTTTTAAATTTTATAATATAGGTCCACAACCCTCAAAAATCGAAGTCAATAATATAATGTTGTTCCCCTAGAAAAGTATTTATAATAGAGGCCCATATTTTTACAGAGTATATATACATTCTTTGCTTATATGTGTGTATAGTTTCATTCAAATTGTTTCATAGGTTTTAGAGATACAAGGTGTTTATAAAGGCCTGCACGGTTAACCAGCAATTTTTGTCAAAAAAATCCAGGTACATCAATATTTTCCACCTACATTGAAAACGTTACTCTATTTACCTTAAAATCGGGGGTAATTTATAAATCGATCTAAAACTTTAGTATTGTGTTGTTTTTGCCATTTATAACAACTGTATGAAGTATCAATTTGATAGGAGTAGAGTTTTGTATTGTTTTAAATTTTATAATATAGGTCCACAACCCTCAAAAATCGAAGTCAATAATATAATGTTGTTCCCCCAGAAAAGTATTTATAATAGGGGACCCATATTTTTACAATGTATTTATACATCCTTTGTTTATATGTGTATAAAGTTTCATTCAGATTGTTTGATAGGTTTTAGATGTACAAGGTGTTTAGCAAAGGCCTGCACGGTTAGCAACTTTCCACAACTCATCCTTATTCCTTGAGTGAAGCAGGAGTTGGATTGGATTGTGCAAGTGATTGGTGTTCGCAATACACCCGGACCCATACAGATCCGTCGGACATGGACCCTTGATGTAGGTTCGAAGACCTGGATGTAGATCCCGATTCGACTCCTTAAAAAACTCGGACCTACAAGTCTCTAGTTTCGATTCAACAAAAAATAGAATCGTTTTTCAAACTAATGACACAATAGTTTTTGAGGTTCGACTGATAAAATCAAACCTATCCAAAATTAATGTAACAATATGTATAATGTTGTACCTACGTAGACTAGGGCATACCTTTAGCCTCAATCAGTATGGGAAGTAGCCGTGAGACTTTGTACGTGTAGTTAAAGTTGTATAACATCAAGGCGTTATTGATGCTATATTATACTGCATAGATTCACCTCAGCAAATATTGGCAAAGTAAAATTAGCCTTACAGTACCTGTCCAATACCCCTCCCCATTTCCTTTAAAATAGGAAATAGTCGTCCGAAAAAATATTTATTTTTCATTTTTATTGCAAAATAACAGCACCGAAAATGTGGAGCTTTTAAAACTTATTTGTGTTAATAAATTAAAAATAAAGTAATTAATTTCACGACGGCTTTATTTTTCAAAAGTACCCGGTTTATGATAAAAGTTCCTTTTCAAATAATTTTTACGTTTTCCTTCCATTGTTATTCAGAAAACTATATCATTATATTTTTACAGGATTTATATACATCCTTAGTGAAGTTTTATACAGATCGGTCTATTGGTTTTCACGAACATTGTATTTAACCGAGAGTACGTTTACTCTCAACAGCCCCCTTCCAGGCCCTATAAGTCGAGTGCAATAGTTTTTGAAATAGCGTATTCCTAAAAAAAAACCCAGTTTGACTAAGATGGGGTGAATTATTAAAATTAAAAAAAAATATCTCATAAATAACTTAAATGATAATTTACAAATTATATTTTCCATTTCATAACTAAACATATGGTTGTTCTACCAGAAAAAGTATTTTTAAATTTATAATAAGATGCCCATATTTGTACAGTGTATATATACATCCTTTGTGTGTGAAGATTCATCCAGATCGGTTGATAAGTTTTAGAAGTACAAAGTTTTTTTAGCAAAGGTCTACACGGTTAACCATCAATTTTTGTTAAAAAAAACCAGGTAGGCCTACATCTTTAGGGGTAATTTTTTGATCGATCTAAAATATTGGTATTGTGTTGTTTTTATCATTTATAACATCTGTATCGAATCTCAATGTGATAGGAGTAGAGTTTTGTATTTTTTAATTTTTTTTATTTTAAATATAGTACCACGCCTCTCAAAAATTAAACTAAATAACATAATCATGTTTCCCCAAATAAGTATTTGAAATAGGGAGCCATATTTTTACCCGGTTTATATACATCCTTTGTATACATGTGTGTGAAGTTTTATCCAGATCTTATTTCAAGAAAATCTTATTTAACCAAGGGTACGTTTATCTCTCAACATCCCCCCCTTCAGGACTATACGATGAGTGTAATTGCCTTTTGAATCGTGTATTCATAAAAAACAGTTTGACTTAGATGCGGTTTAAATTACTCTATATGTTAAAGATTATATCTTATTAATAAACTATTGACTAATTATTTACAAATTTCATTGTATTATTACATTGTATATAGGCCTATAAATTCTTTGTTAATATGTGCGTCAAGTTTCATACAGATCGGTTGACAAGTTTTAGATATACAAGGTTTTCAGCAAATGACTGCACGGTTTACCACCACTTTCTGTTAAAAAATCCAGGTACATCTTCACTTTCTTCAACCTACATTGTAAACGATACTCTATTTATCTTAATTAAAATCGGGTGTAATTTTTTGATCTATCTAAAATTGTAGTATTGTGTTATGTTTATCATTTATAACAACTGTATGAAGTGTCAATTTGATAGGAGTACAGTTTTGTATTTTTTTTAAATTTTATATATATATTCACACATCTCAAAAATCTAACTAAATAATATAATGTTGTTTCCTTAAAAAAGTATTTATAATTAGGGGCCCATATTTTTACAGGGTTTATATACATTCATTGCATAAATGTGTGTGAAGTTTTATCCAGGTCGGTTAATTGGTTTTCCAGAAAATCGTATCTAACCGAGGACACGTTTGTCACAACACCCGTCAGGCCTATACGCCCAGTGTAGGCATAGGGACTAAATGAAAATGTTCAAACCTTTTTTTGTAAATAATTTTTTTAATTTTTCACGCCTGACTTTTATATTGAACTTAGGGTGTATTGTTTCAATATGAAAGTGTGACCGTTAAAACGAAACATATTATACCCATGTACTTACTGCGTTATCCACCAAAAAACCATAAAACAAATTCATTGCAAGTTGGACACGACTAATGGCTCAATATATTTCATAAACAGTTAGTTACCACGTGGGTTACACCTGGACCCATACAGGTCCGTCAGACATGGACCTTTGATGTAGGTCCGAAGACCTGGATGTAGATCCGGATCCTTAAAAAACTCGGACCTACACGTCTCTAGTTTCGATTCAACAAACAGAATCATTTTGCAAACAAATAACACAATAGTTTTTGAGGTTCGACTGATAAAATCAAACCTATCCAAAATTAATGTACAATATGTATAATTTTCTAATTACATAGACTAAGGCTTAGCTTTAGTCGCAATCAGTATGGGAAGCAGCGGTGAGACTTTGCTCATAGTTAAAGTTGCCTAACATTAAGGCGTCATAGGTGCTATATTATACTGCATAGATTCGCCTCAGCAATTATTGGCAAAGTAAGATTACCCAAAGATATAGTTAAAATAATTCTTTGTTGAAGTGGGTAAGTTAGTTTAACCCTTACCTGTCCAATACCCCTCCCCATTTCCTTTAAAATAGGAAATAGTAGTCCAAAAAAATATTTATTTTTCATTTTTATTCAACAATAACAGCACCGAAAATGTGGACCTTTTAAAACTTATTTGTGTTACTACATTAAAACTAAAGTAATTAATTTCTCGACGCTTCATTTTTTTAAAAGTACCCGGTTTATGATAAAAGTTCGTTTTAAAATAATTTGTACGTTTTCCTTCTACCATTATACTTTACAGGGTTTTTATATACATTTTATACATCCTTTGTATAAATGTGTTTGTAGTTTTATCCGGATTGGTCTATTGGTTTTCATGAACATCGTATCTAACCAAAGTTATGTTTAACTCTCGATAGCCCCGCTTGAGGCCTATAAGCCAAGTGGAAGAGTTTTTAAACCGCGTATTCCAAAAACCCGTTTGACTTAGATGGGTTTTAAATTATTCTATAGGTAAAAAATTATATCATGTCCAGAAATTATTTGATTTACAATTTTTATTTTCTGATTCATAAATATTCATAACTAAACATAATGCTGTTCAACCAGAAAAGCCTTTATTAAAATAGGGGGCCAATATTTTTACAGTGTATATATACACGTTCTTTGTTAATATTTTTGTCAAGTTTCATCCAGATCGGTTAATAAATTTTAGAGATACAAGGTTTAGCAAAGGTCTGCACGGTTAACAAGCAATTTTTGTCCAACAATCTAGGTACATCTTTATTTTCTTCCTATATTGTAAACGTTACTATATTTATCTTAAAATCGGGGATAATTTTTTGATCGATCTAAAATGTTAGTTTCTCGTTGTTTTTATCATTTAACAACTGTATGAAGTATCAATTTGATAGGAGTACACTTTTATGTATATTTTTTATATTGTTTATAAAGATTAACACCCCTTAAAAAACTAAATAACATATTGTTGTTCCCCCAGAAAAGTATTTGTAATTGTGGGCCCAAATTTGTACAGTGTATATATTCATAATTTGGATATATATGTG
>JAGFPH010004574.1:27398-45603 GCA_018207615.1 Philaenus spumarius | reverse complement strand
GTTTATCTATTACAAGCACATCCAGTCTGATCAACATGAACTGTCTGGCCATCGTGTGGCTTACTGTTTCCTTGGTAAGTACAAGTTTCGGTCTTTGTCTATTGAATTGTTTGTTTTTCAAAATTACTAGAATATTTATTCGTAAAACTAAAAAATTTTAAAAACATATTTCAATGACAGATAATTTACACTCTTTTCATTATCTTAGGTGTATTAGTTTTTTTTAGAACATTTTATTTCAGTATTCTATACTGATATTATAAAGAGGCAAAATTTGTTTGTTTATATGTAGGGGGTAATCTCTGGAACTTCTAAACCGATTGAAAACATAGTTTTACTAATAAAAAGCTGCACTATCCCTGAGTAACACAGGCTATTATTCATTTCGATAAAAACATTTTTTTTTATTTCAATATTTGTAAAAGAAAAAATTCTTAAACTGGTGAATTACATTACAATCAATTTAACAAAATAACAGATAAAACAGCTGTTTACTCTAATATTTCCATTAACAGCTGATTGAAAACATTGAAGCAATTGTTTGTATTTGTAAGTTTTAGGTTAGGTTGTTATTAAAGTGTAGAACCGAATCTTGCTGGTTTTTTTAACCTTTTTATAACTGTTGTTGTAAAATATACGTTTCCCCTAGCAGTTTATAAAGGAGTAAAAGTATACACAACATGGACTTAACTTCCAACATGACAATGTGATTAGCAATTTTATAAATGCTTTTAAGACAGACGACAGATAAATGTATCTAAATTTGCGTATGTTTAGGCCCACATGAAGTAAGTTGTACGTTTCTTTACTTTCTGTTGTTATTTGTGTTTGAAGCAACTCAAAAACTGATTTTAAGATTCAATTGGAACGTTTAACTCTTAGTTTCCTGTACGTTGTGATAGAAAGTGAAGAAATCTAACGTACTGTAATTATTTAAAGTGCTTAATAAACAAGTAGGCAACTCAACACAAAATTATAAAATGTACTAGTAAGCCCCCGTGAAAAATCACAGGTTGATTAATTAGATACTCCTCAGAAATACATAATTTTAAAAACAACAGAATAAAACTCTATTGTTATACAGGTTATATTGGCCAATGGGAAAAGTATTCCAAGAAGCTATGAAGATATACTGGGGGACAACAAAGTGATTAATAGCAATGCAAATACCAGGGTGCGTCGTCCGCCGCCGTTTCTACAACCTCACAGGAGACTTAAACTGTTTACGGATTCACCGAATGGACCTCGGCCTACGGCATCAACAGATGGCCTACCTACAACAGTATATTATACAACAGAGCATCCGACCCATCCGACGCACCCACACTCCAACAGCACAGATGATTGTATTGTTGACTAGATTACATTAGAGTACATATGTTAGGAAAATGTAATTTTGTATTAGACAGAGAATAAATAAACGGTACCAGGAACTGGCACATACTTTCTCACAAACTTATTTAAGTTACAGATTCACTGTGACTACATAATTGCAGGAGGGGTAGGAGAGGTGATATTATATAGTAGGAGATTAACTAATAAATATTATTATTATTAGTTAAAGAGAAAACTATTCGATCGATTTCGAACAAATTTGCACCAAACACGTCTATTAGGCCTGTATAGATGCACGAAAAAAGGTTTAGAAATTTTTTGAAAAACAACCCAATTTTAGGCCAAAAATCAGTTACTATTATTATTATTAGATAAACAAGAATTTTTGGAAAGATACGGTATTCTGCATACGGTAGGGTACATTAAGGGCTACAAATAAGCTAAATTTTATCAAAATCAGTGAAACCGTTTTTTTATTAAAAAATAATAACTGATTTTTTGGGGTTTTCTATGCCAAAAAGGGAATTGTTCTTAAAAAAATGTCAATATCATTTTTCATGCATCCATACAGGCCTAATTGACATGTTTGGTGCAAATTTGTTCGAAATCGATAGAATAGTTTTCTCTCTAGCTTTGTATACATTCAGACATACAGACAGACATTTTGTAAAAAACACTTTTTTGGACTTAGGGGGTCTCAAAACGGATATTTCCACGAAAATCTCAACATCGATTTTTTTTTGCGATCACTATACTTTCTCTATACTTCTGTATAGTGCAGTGAGAAAGTAATAGTTCCTGATTATTTGTGGATGAGTTCTAGTGAATCGTATTTGTGGTAAGATGCCTAAATTGTTGAACGGTCGCTTAAAAAAACAAATCTACACTTTCTTAAGCGATTCTTTTAATAGAATGCCTTAAACACTAAACACTGTAGTATGTTTTGGCGATTCCATAGTTTACTAGCACCGTTGTATGTCTTGTCTGTGTCCGTATACTATAGCATGGGCGCCCATATGATATTTTCCAGAGGGGGGGGGGCTGGACTGGGGCTTAACACGTTTACTGCTAAGGAGGCACATGTGAGCTTGACACTGAACACTATGAGAAGCGGCCTACGCACAGTGCATTGCACGCCATCCCCCGTACTGGGAGTATTTTCAATACACAATGCATTGTGTGCTTCGCACACCAACCCCCATATTGGGGGTATTTTCAATACACAGTTCATTTGAGGACTTTTAGTTTTAGACACCTGAAGTTGAGGACTTTTAGTATTTTCACTTGACAATAAATTTTAAAAGAAAAAGCAATGTTCATATCTACATTTAAACAAAAACCTAATCCAAAAGTTAGAAATACAAATAATTGCTTCAATGTTTGAAATCAGCTGATAATGGAAATATTAGAGCAAACAGCTGATAACTGTATCAACAATAAACATATTTAGTATGGCGCTCAAATTGCCGTTAAATATTTAGTAAAGTTTGCGTTGTTTTTCATAAATTATATAACAATATGCGTGTATTCAAATGAAACTATTTACAAATTCCAAAGCAATCGGTGAAGAACTTTCAGATTTTGAACAAAGGTACATTTACATTATTATTTATATAATAGGTATTTAACTCTTATGTCTGGAAATGTTACACATTTTATTTGTAGTATACTTTTGTAAATTTATGATCCCATGAACTTACAATATATTATTTTGACTCAAACTCGACTTGGAAAGGAATTGAACATTTTCACAATATCCTTCGTATTGATATTGATATACAGTATTACAATCTCAGTAAAGGTACATAGTAGAAAGAATTGCAGTAGTTGAAATCACCAAAAAGTATGCCCAAAATACAAGGGAAACTTTCTATAATATTTTGTTGAGTTACCAACTTGTTTATTAAGTACTTTAAAATATTTTAGAGAACATATAATAGTGCACAAGAAATATTTGTTTAATTTGAGGCTCATAACTCTAAAGTGTATATATACATCTTTTGTTTAAATGTGTGTAAAGTTTCATTCAAATTGATTCATACGTTTTAGAGATACAAGGTGTTTAGCAAAGGTCTGCACGGTTAACCAGCAATTTTTGTCAAAAAAATCAAGGTACAGTAGAACTCCAATTATCCGAATTAATTGGGACCGGACCCGATCCGGAAAATCAAAAATCCGGATAGTTGGATTTTTCTCGAAAAAAGGTCGTTTTTTGAGAAAAACGTAAACAAAACACAATAGAGAACATTTACGGTATTTATTATGAAAAAATAATATCAATGACAATGTTTACATTACGTAATATTTACAAACAATACTAAATCACTGTAAAATACATTATTTTTTTAACATACCAGGCAGAGTCAGCTGTTTTGCTACCTTAAATCGATTCCGCGCCGCCAAGTCTCGCATCCGTTTGACTATGTTCTTATTCAAATCTGATCCGGATAATTGGCGATCCCTATAATTGGAGTCCGGATAATTGGAGTTCTACTGTAGCTACATCTTTATTTTCATCCTACATTGTAAACGTTACTCTATCGTAAAATCGGGGGTAGTTTTTAATCGACTTCAAATTCTAGTATTATGTTGTTTTTATTATTTGTAACAACTGTATGAAGTATCAATTTGAAAGGAGTACAGTTTTGTATTTTTTAAATTTTATATATATGTTCACAAGCCTCAAAAAACGAACTAAATAAAATATTGTTGTTCCTCCAGAAAAGTATTTATAATAGGGGACCGATTTTTGTACAGTGTATGTATACATTTTTTATGTACATGTATGTGAAGATTCATCCAGATCGGTTGATAAGTTTCAGAGATACAAGGTTTTTAGCAGAGGTCTGCACGGTTAACCAGCAATTTGTGTAAAAAAATGCACGTACAACTTTATTTTCATCCTACATTGTAAACGTTACTATATTTATCTTAAAATCAGGGATAATTTTTTATTCATATAAAATTTTAGTTTGTGTGGTTTTTATCATTTATAACAACTGCATGAAGTATCAATTTGATAGGAGTACAGTTTTGTATTTAAAAAAATATTATATATAGTTACACACACATAAAAACTCTAACTAAATAATATAATGTTGTTCCATCCAGAAAAGTATTTATAATACGGGGACCATATTTTTACAGTGTATAATACACACATTCTTTGTATATATCATGTATGTGAAGTTTTGTGATAAGATAAAGAATAATATACGATAGTTTTTGAGGTTCGACTGTAAAGTCAAACCTATCCAAAAATAACGGAAATATATTTTTGATTATATTTAAAGGAACAAGATTTAGCCTTAGTCTCAATCAGTATGGGAAGCAGCGGTGAGAGGTTATTCATGTAGTTAAATTCGCCTAACATCAAGACGTCATAGATGCTATATTATACTGCATAGATTCACCTTATAGTACTAATTACCCAAAGATGTATTTAAAAGAATTCTTTGGTGTAAGCGTTATGTTTGTGTACCCATGGATACCCTTACAGTACCTCTCCAATACCCCCTACCCATTTCCGGTACATAATAAGGGTTTAATCTTTAAAATAGGAAATGGTCGTCCAAAAACATATTTATTTTTCATTGTTATTCCAAAATAACAGCGTAGAAAATGTGGATGTTTAAAAACTTATTTTTGTTAATCATTTTAAAAAAAAGTAATTAATTCCACGACGACTTTATTTTTTTAAAAAGTATCCCGTTTATGATAAAAGTTCCTTTTCAAATAATTCGTATACGTTTTCCTTCTATCTGTATTCCGAAAAACTATTTAATTTTATTTTTACAGCGTTTATATACATCCTTTGTGAAGTTTTATCCATATCGGTCTATTGGTTTTCACGAAAATCGTATTTAACCGAGGGTACGTTTCTCTCGACAGCTCCCCTTCAGGCCTATACGCCGAGTGTAATAGTTTTTTAATTAGCGTATAATATAAGATACATTCACACCTTCACTTTCTTAAATATGAGATCTGACCTAACTGAAAGTAAACTCAGGATTGAAAGTTTTAAAAGCGGTTTTTGAGTTACGTTAAACACAAATAAATAACAACTGATAATAAAGAAACGTACTAACTTCCATACTAATTTGTTTGTTTGTTTGTATGTAGGGAGTAATCTCTAAAACTAATGAACCGATTGAAAAAATAGTTTTACTAATAAAAAGCTACACTATCCCTGAGTAACTTAGACTAGAATTCATTTTGATAAAAGCCTTTCTTATTTCAATATTTGTAAATTTAGTCGGAAAAAGTCTTAGGTTAGGCCTAGACTGATGAATCATCACATGTATTTAAATTTATTACCATAGCAACCAATTGAATAAAATAATAAGATAAAACAGCTGATTTCAAACTTTGAAGCAATTATTAAAATTTCTAACTTTTAGGTTAGGTTTTTATTAAAGTGTAAACCCTAGCCTTGCTGGTTCTTTTAACCTTTATTATAACTACTGTTATAAAATATACGAAATAATTTGATTTCAACATTTAACATTATTTACCATCTTAGCTTTGGGGTTATTAGTATTAATATTATAAAGAGGTAAAATTTGTTTGTTCATTTATTTGTATGAAGGGGGTAATCTCTGGAACTACTGAACCGATTGAAAAAATATAGTGTTACTAATAAAAAGCTACCCTAGCCTTGAGTAACATAGGTTAGAATTTATTTTGATTTAAGGGTTAAAACAACCCATAAAGCAATAAATATTAATTGTTATACTTTCCTTTAGAGAGGTGAAATTTTGTACATGTATTTCTTACAAGATACATAGAAAAAGTAAACTTGATTTGCATTTTGTCGTGTGCTACTAAGGGGTTAAAATGTGATAAAAACCCGAAAAACAACAAGAATTACCTGTTATATTTTCCTTAAAGCTCGATTCACGATGGTGCTGAATAGCTACAAAATAGTTCGCACGCCATTCCGCATATTGGGAGTATTTTCAATACACAAAGCATTGCGTGCTTCGCACGCCAACACCCGTATTGGGAGAATCTTCATACACAATGCATTGCGTGCTTCACACGCCAACCCCACGGTGAAATCCACCAAATGGCTTTGAACCGGGTACTTCTATGGTATTTTACGTTTTGGCTGATTTTGGGGCAACCAAGCGAGCTATAAGATCGCGTAAAAAAACGAAATGTGCAGAATAACATCCTACATTTGTAGGAAAAACTCAAAATAAATTCATTCTCATAGGAAAAATCTCAAAAAATTGTTAAATTCGGTCTAAAAACGTGCTTCCGATTGTTGGATTTTTTGGCTAACGAACTCGTCCGAGCGACGTAGACAACCAACATGTGTACCAAATTTGAACCGAATAGGACTTAAAATGTGGCCGCTAGAGTGCGAACACATATATATACATTTTTAATGACACCCCAAAACGTGTTCTGGGGACCATGATCAGTGCTCATTTGCTACTATCGACCTTGGGTTTTACCATAAGGGCCACTGCAATAGCTCATTTTTCCTATGGAAATTCGATAATAAATAAGACATATTAGAATTAAATAGTAGGGCCTATTTATATAAAATAACCTGTTTGCAATTACTTCGACCCGAATCCCCGCGGGGGTTGGCGAGCGAAGCGAACAGGGGACGGAGTCCTCTAGTATTTAATATAAACAAACGCAAATTTAGTTACATTTAATATTCAAGTGTCTTAATCACGTGTTATTACGTTCAGTCCATGTTGTATCCTTTTACTCCTTTATAAACTACTAGGGGAACCCCCTGCGTGCTCCGTACGCCAACCTAGTTGGAACCTTTTATACACATAATTATGTTATGTTTTCTTTACAATAAAGCTGTAGGATTAATAATAACCCCAAAGCTAAGATGGTAAATAATGTTAAATGTTCAAATCAAATTGGGTTGGCGTGCGAAGCACGCAATGCTCTGTGTATTAAAAATTCTCTCGATATGGGTGTTGGCGTGCGAAGCACGCAATGCTTTGTGTATTGAAAATTCTCCCAAGACGGGGTTTGGCGTGCGAAGCACGCAATGATCTGTGTATTGAAAATTCTATCACTACGGGGGTTGGCGTGCAATGCACTGTGCGTCGGCCGCTTCTCATAGTGTTCAGTGTGAAGCTCACATGTGCGTCCTTAGCAGTGAACGTGTTAAATATTGAGCAGTTTCCATATTTGACTGACACCGTAGAATGTCTTTTGAGTGTAAGAACACTGTAGTGTGTATGTCTAGGTAAATAAATAAAAAGACAAACTCGTCTTGAAATTTCAATTGACATTGTAGCCTAGGGATTAACAGAACTTTAAAACAGGTGATATAAATTGATTTATAGTCTTAAGACTTTATCACGAGTATTAGATAACACACAATCAGCTGTTACACACAATACCTTTCTGAATATAACCGTAAACATTTCTGGGAAACTGCTGATAAAAATTAAAATATAAGTGCATGACACACCCAAAATCTAATCGAATACAATGCCTGTACGGTACATATTGCAATGGTTTATAATTGCAGCGATGATAACACACCTAGTGGTTACTTTTCCAATCCAAATTACGATAACACAATTTCTAGTACGTATATTATATACTTCACGTTTGGATACATCTCTGATAACAGCTGATCAACATGAGCCGCCATCGCCAGGTCAACATCGTTGACGTACGTCTAACTGTTACCTCGGTAAGTAGACTTTTCAGTTTTCGCCATTTAAATTCAATGTTTTCAAAATTATTTGTATACTAGTAAGCCCCCGTGAAAAATCACCGGCAGATTAATTAGATACACATCAGAAAAAACAACGTTTAATATAAAAAAAATCTATTAAAAAACAACAAACTTTATCTAACCTACCTAACTATACTGACGGGGATTTTTAACTCGGTAAATGTGTACAATATTATAACGGTTTTAAAACTGTAGGCCTATTTGTTAAAAAAATGTATTTATATACATCTAAATAAAGATAAAAATATTATCTTTTAATTACTTTTTATTTCATATTGATAGATCAAATGATTTAGAAGTTATTAATATTAACTTATAATGAAGAAAATAATAATTGAATATATTTATATTGACGTACTAAGATGTACGATTTTTTCCAAATTTTTTTTTATAGGCGAAAAACCTGGGTGGTTATCATCGCCTGATTTTTCCAAAGTTAATTAATCTCTTTAAATTTGTATAAATGAATATCAACTCCTATAAAAGCGAGTCTACAAGTGTACGAGCGTGGAGTAATATTTAATATAACAGCTGATTTTACCCATCATCTGTAAACCCAGTGTATATTATAGTTTGAGGTTGTTTTCAACTTCAATCGTTATAATAGGCCTATAGCCTATAATATTAATAACTTCTAATTCATTTGATCTATCAATATGAAATAAAAGACCATTAAAAGATAATATTTTTATCTTTCTTTAAATATATAATATAATAATATACATAAACACAAAATCTTAACAAATATTCCCACAGTTTTATAGTCCTTTAATAATTGTACACATTTACTGAATTAAAAATCAACGACTGCATAGTTAGGTAGGCTTAGATAAAGTGTGTTGTTTAAATAGTATTTTCTATAAATTATGTATTTCTGATGTGTATCTAATTAATCCGCCTATGATTTTTCACGGGGATTTACTAGTATATTGATAATAAAAGGTTGTATTTATATTCATTTATAACCTCAAAGCAAATCTTATAACGTATTATAGCCTACATTAGTTCTTTAAGTCATATTAAAAAAAAAATGTACTTCATAAGACTTATAGTTTTGATTGAAGTTGTAAACATAACACCAAAATATACTCTTTACTAGGTTTTGTTTAAGTAATACAGATGATGGGTGAAATCAGCTGTTATATTATACTGTTACTCACGTACGTACGTATATATGTGTATATGTATTTACGGACGTACGCTCGATTTTATAGGAGTTGATTAATTTCTAAAACTGGAAAATTTAAAGTCATCTTTCAAAGATGGATAATGTACACTTTTCTGATTATCTTTGGTTTATTGGTTTGTTTTAGAACATTTTATTTTAGCATTAACAATATAAACTTACGGATGTTTGTGGTTGCTATGGCAATGATTAAATACTATAATATACACAAGTGACTGGTTAAATTTGTTTGGGAAACTTGTAGTGCCTATATTATGTTCCATGCTAAAAACAAAAATGTTAAGTATCTTAAAATAAAATAATATTAGGTTTAGAGGGTTTAACCCTTTATAGTTTGGTGTCCTTCCTTATAGGACACTACTCCTTGCCTCTGAGTGCACGGACAAAAATAAGAACTTTCGACCAGACGATTGGTGTCCTATCCAATAGGACACTTACAAAATACCTATTATTTTGACGCGTAAGCTTTACTGATAGGTTAGTCATGTGTCTACGATCCTCATTTGACCTTCAGTGTGCGTTAAACTAGTACAAACAGAGGTTGCACTGTTCCAAGCTATTTATCTCGTGCAAGTGTCCCATACAGTAGGACACCAACCACCTGGTATCACTGACAGAGAACAAAAATTTGTTCTTCTGGATACTTTTTATTAATTTTTGAAATTACTATCTTTTTATACATAAATAAAATCTAAACTAAGTGATAATGTAATGTTTTATTTATAATGAGTAATATACATTATCCTGTTTAAATTAAATATTGATTTCAAAATGGATGAATTAATGGCCTTTCACATGATGCTACACGATAACTTTCGTTATTATTTTTAGTTTTTAATAAACTCTTTCATGGTTTTTTGATAAAAAAAACTAGATAATATTGAAGTACACAATCTTACCTTTCACTGGTTGTACCAATTACTTAAGATTAATTTTTGGCTTTCGAGTTATTTGGGTAGAAATCGGGATGCAGCCAGTAAACTCAACCTAATCATTTTTACTACATAAGTTTTATTCAAACCAAACTAGATGAAATTTTAAAATAAAAAGGATGTCTCAGAAGTTATTAAATTTTATAATATCTGTAAATTTATAATATATATATATATATAATATATTATATTATACCCAAGGAAAAGTGTATATAAATGTGATACATGCGACATTGCCCTTTGTATGCTAAATTGTTTCAAGGCTTTCCACGAGAAAATGATTTAGTCAGCTTTCTAAATATTTTTCCTTGGTTTTTTAAAATATTTTAAAAGATATTCTTGTTTATAAGTTAAGGTATTTATGGTATTACAAGTTAGGTTTAATATTAATGTAAACATTTTCAACAATCATCAAGTACATGTTGTATCTTAGTTCATCGATTTTATAAATGGTTTCAAGAATTTCCATGAATATTGATGGTATTTTTAAGTTATTTATAAGTTTTATGTTTTACAATAATGTATTGACATCTGTTTGATTATATGTGATCTTTTATAAGAGGTGTTTCAAGGCTCTTTTTGAAACAAATTTTTAAATTTGTTTAATCTGTAAACTAGTCAGACCATAAAATACTTTATCTTTCATTGTAAGCATTTTATACAATATTGTTGGATACTATTTAGTACCTATTTTTAAATTTAGTTTGTTCCTACAAGTAAGCTAAGTTAATGGATTATATGCTATTAATGAATCTATAATTTTAAAACTTTTAATGTATTATTTTATGTACATCATTATCAGAATTTTCATACAGAAATAATAGACATTTTGTTCCAACTCTTTGTATGTATTTTCCTATCTTTGTCAATCTTGCTTTCAAGGTGTACTACCAGGAATTACACCAAACCTTTAGGCCTTAGGCAAGAAATTCATAGACGGGAGCTGAAATGGTTGGTGTCCTATGAGGAAGGACACCAGAAATTGATGATTATTAAGTATATAAAAGGTACAAAACTGAAAATATATCAAAATTTAATGTTTGTTTCATGCCTGTAATTGGCATAACAAAGAAAAATAATAACCATTAAAAAAAAAATAGGTGTGCATTCAGTGTTTCAATAAGTGTCCTATGAGTAAGGACACCAAACGAATGGTTGAATACTTCGATTTTGAGGCTGACCTATAAAGGGTTAAGGAGGGATACCCCTGTCTGTCCGCCGTATTGAATCTGATTCCATTAAGAGCAATGCTACAGAATAAGTAATTTTTTCCATTGATTAGTGTAATAAATTTAAAACTTTGGTTCATTTTGAAGCACGGATATCGGCGTGAATCCTGGCACTTGGTTTCGCCCTGGCGCGATGGGCCGGGGGTGTGGGGAAACGGCGTAAGAGGAGAAAAAAAAATTTCCCACACCGCTTTCTAATGTGACTCATCCTTCAAACGAACTAGTGCATGTTTACCTCACCCTTAACACGTTCACTTCTACGCAAATTACGTATTTCCTATGCTAGGAGCTGACCTTTTATTTTTCATAATTATAGCCTAAATGAGTAGAAATTACTTTATTTTGTAACCTTTCTCGTTATAATCACTAGTGTTTTAAAACGGACGCACATGTTCGACTACAGCACATAGGCTTAAAATCGGCGTGCGAAGCACTCAATGATCTGTGTAACAAAAATTCTCCCAATATGAGGGTTGGCGTGCAAAGCACGCAATGCATTGTTTATTGGAAATACTCCCAATACGGGGGTTGGCATGCGAAGCACGCAATGCTCAGTGGATTGAAAATACTCAAAATATAGGGGTTGGCATGCAAAGTACGCAATGCATCGTGTATTGAAAATACTCCCAATACGGTGGTTGGCGTGCAGTGCACTGTGCGTTGGCCGCTGCGCACAGTGTTCATTGTCAAGCTCACATGTGCGTCCTTAGCAGTGAATGTGTTAAAGTGTTTATTTATATATATATAAATAATAAAAACTTTATTGTTTTACAGGTTACCATGACTGATGGAAAACAACCTTCTAGGAAACCACTACAATTATCGGTTTCTCCAACCGGCCCTCGACCTCCCAAACCACCAACTGGCCCTCGACCTCCCAAACCACCAACTGGCTCTCGACCTCCCAAACTACCAACTGGCCATAGACATATTAAACCACCGACTGCCCCTCGACCTCCCAAACCACCAACTGGCCCTCGACCTAACAAATCGCCAACTGGGCCTCGACCTTCTGCATCATCAGCTGGCCCACGTACATCGGTGACCTTCTCTTCACAACAACACCACACAATATTGCATTGGTGATTGGGTTGTGTACATGTGTTAAACAAATTTAATATTGTGTTAGATAATAAACATTATTTTCTGATTATTTAAGTTAGTTATCGATTGAGCTAAGTTGTATGAGGTTTTATAACTGTAGAATATACAGATAAATGTAACTTAGTCATGAGTTAGGCCTAGTGAAGCGTTTTCTACAGTCAAGAATTGCATACCAGTAAAGTTTTTATTTCACACAATCAATACTTAGTTTTCGGTTATGTTGCAATAGTTTGTTTATTATGTGTCCAGTATTTTGTTTGTTAGTGTCCTTTGTAACGTTTTTTCAACCTGTTTGTTTTGTAAAATACACAGAATCGTTTAATGTGAATTTTCGTTAAATTGTTGGAACTGACTCCAGTAATCAACCTTAACCTAATCTTTTGTGCCCAAACACAAACACAATGGTCAACACAATTAGGATTAACAACTTTAGTTGGAGGAAAGACCACAACTTGTCATCACGTGGGCACAAAATTATAAAACAAAGTAATTAGAGCAAACATAGTTTATCATTTAATGTTCTTACTGATATTTCATCAAAATTATTCTATTTATAGGAAATATAAGGAAAAACATAAAGACTGTTGCGTGCTTAGCAACGCCAATCCCTTTCCTTCCTCCAAATTGTATTACCAAAAGGATATCTAAATTTATATATATTTAAATTATTATTATAAACATCATTATTATTATTACTATAAACATAATTATTTACTATAAACATTATTATTATAAACATTATTATTATTATTATTATTACCATAAAAATAATTATTTACAACCACGAAAGTAGCTGGATTAGTTTGTTTCTTATTATAAACAGGTGTTTTCTATAGAAATGGTTTTTAAATTATTATTATTAACATTATTATTATTATTACTATAAACATAATTATTTACATCCACAGAAGCAACTGGATTAGTTTGTGTCTTATTATAAACAGCTGTTTTATATAGAAATGGTTTTTAAATTCTTATTATAAACATTATTATTATTATCACTATAAACATAATTATTTACATCCACGAAAGCAGCTGGATTAGTTTGTTTCTTATTATAAACAGCTGTTTTCTATAGAAATGGTTTTTAAATTATTATTATAAACATTATTATTATTATCACTATAAACATAATTATTTACATCCACGAAAGCAGCTGGATTAGTTTGTGTCTTATTATAAACAGCTGTTTTCTATAGAAATTGGTTTTAAATTCGTTCCATGTTAATCTTGTTGGGAAAACCCCACCTTTGAGATTAGCTCACACCGTTAAGGATACGAATTTTTGACAAAACCTTATTAAAAAACTTCGAAATGAGACGAATTTTTTTGACAATTCAAATATTAAATTTGGTCCAGAAATAACGGAGGAGTTATGATCACAAATACTGCTTCACGTATTATATATAAGGATTTCTACTTATTTAGGCTATACATATAAAAAGTAAAAGGTCAGCTCCTGGCAGTGTACGTGTTAAGCTATGCAAATGATGACCGAAGTGGGAAGCACGAAATGCACTGTGTATTGAATATACTTCTAATACGGGGGTTGGCGTACGAAGCACGCAATGCATTGTATATTGAAAATAGTCACAATACGGGGGGTGGCGTGCATTGCACTGTGCGTCCAGAAGCTTCTCATAGTGTTCAGTGTCAAGCTCACATGTAAGTCCTTAGCAGTGAACGTGTTAAACATAGCTCGATATAGCAAAATGTACAAAAAATCAGTTCCGTTAATTACTTGAACATAATGGATACAAGCGCTTGTCTAACCTACAAAACACAAACTCTAAACAACTCAGTTTATCCAAGCCAATATGTTAGAGTGATTTAATGGTGCCACATAGTGTAGTCTGGCTGCAGACACTGCTGTAATGAATGTGTATTGTTATTAATTACACTCAACCCTTAGTACGTCCTCATTTACGTTAAGCTTGTATACAGGGTGAAGCAGAAGTACGGAATATAATGTTATCTTGGCTCCCAGTAACGAAAATCATCCGCTTATATAAGTTTTAAAGAAGTAACTAGAACAAAAATTATGCTATAAAATAAATAGCTATCAATTAACTATCTAAATAGTTAAGTTACCCAATAATAAATTAATATTATATATAAAATCTAGGTGACCCGTACGGCGTTGCCCGTGGTGGTTGGTATTTTCAGTCTTTTTAACGTAATTGTATTCTTTTTAAGATTTCAGTCAGTGAGTGGTATTTGGCTTTTATATATATAGATCTTAAATAATAAAAGCACTCTTGTCGTAATAATAAAAGATCTGTAATTATGATTTTAGTAACTTTGATCGCCCCAAACCCCTCCTAAAATTTCGAAATTTTTCATACCCTTTCTTAGTGAGCACCTATGGCCCTAGAGGAAGCTACATACCAAATTTCATTCCAATCCATTCGGTAATTTTGGAGAAATCGTGATTTAGTAATTTTTACCCCCCAAACCAACCTAAAATTTCAAATTTTTTAAAACCCTTTTTTAGTGAACACTTATGGCCCTAGAGGAAGCTGCATACCAAATGTCATTCCAATCCGTTAGGTAGTTTTAAAGAAATTGTTTTTTAATAACTTTGATCCCCCAACCCCCCCCCTAAAATTTCGAATTTTTTCAAACCCTTCCTAATGAGCACCTATGGCCCTAGAGGAAGCTACATACCAAATTCCATTCCAATCCATTAGGTAGTTTTGAAGAAATCGTTTTTTGATAACTTTGATCCCCCAAATCCCCTCTAACATTTCGATTTTTTTCAAACCCTTTCTTATTGAGCACCTATGGCCCTAGAGGAAGCTACATACCAAATTTCCCATTTCAATCCGTTCGGTAGTTTTTGAGAAATCGTGATGAGTGAGTCAGTGAGTGAGTGAGAGAGTGGTATTTTGCTTTTATATATATAGATGTATAATACTTAAACATGCGACCCTAGGAATTCCGGTCCTGAATAGGATCCTCATGAATCAGAAATACTTCCTTGCTCGCTTGAATTTACGCTTGAGCAGTTCATCCTTTATTGCAGCTGATTTGCTCCTGCGACTAGAGGCATGTGAAAGTAATATATTAAACTTGTGTTATGGTTATGAATATAATAACTGGGCGACCGAGCAGTATTTTTAACATCTGGATTGTATCTATAATATATCTATTGGAATACTTAGTGACTTTAAAGTGGTATAAAATGAAGTTCTATCTAGGTAACTTGAAAGGTGGTTTATAAAAGAAGTTCGGAAGCATTTTTGCAGATATAACACCTAGCGCATGCGATTCCTGACGTAAAAACCTCTATATGCAAATTTTCATCAAAATCGTTAGAGCCGTTAGCGAGATCCACGATATAAATTTATAAATTTACAAATATAGAAGAATTGCTCGTTTAATAAGATAAGATTTATTGACAAATGGATAACATTTTAGAGAGAAACTTAATATAAGCGTTAAAAAATCAAAATAATAATTCCACCATGCAGCTGAACCGCTGACGTCAGTTGAGCTAGTATTCAAAATTCAGTTTATATGTTATAGGGTTTCAACCGACTATTTGGGAAATTCACGAATTCGGTGAATAGCTGCCTCTGTACGAAATATATTAGAAGAATTTGTTTGCACCCAAGCCTCCAGGCCCGGCTTTCACACTGCTTTGGTTGACGAACTCGTCCGAAAAAATTGTAGCTTCCAGTCATAAAACGTGCTTACTAATTTTGGATTTTGGCGGCTAACGGAGTCTTCCGAGCGACGTAGGAAACCAGCGTGTGTACCAAATTTAAACGTAAAATGCGGCCTTTAAGGTTTGAACTCATAAATACGTGTATCACTTCTTTTGACACCCCAAAACGAGTTCTAAGGAGCATGATCGGTGCTCATTGACCCCAAATGACGTTAGGTCTCACCATAAGAGTCACTGCAACAACTCATCTTTCCTCGCTGAGTAGATAAGTAAATCATAGTTTTACACAGATCATTAGATTCGAGCTTGAATTAAACTTATTAGAAACCTTTACAAACTTTCTAAATTTTAAAATGATCTAACAGAGTTTATTAGACAAGGAAATATGAGCTATTGCAGTGACTGTTATGGTGATACCTACGGGAGTAGCCAATGAGCACCGATCTTGGTCCCCAGAACCCGTTAGTGGTGTCATTAAACAAGTTATATATCTATTTATGAGTTCGCTCTCTAAAGGTTGTATTTTACGTCCGATTTTCTCCAAATTTGGTACACAACTTGGTTTCCTACGTCGAGCGAGAAGAAATCATTACCCAACAGAATCCAACAATCGGAAGCACGTTTTTTTACCAGAAAGTAACAGTTTACTGAATGAAAAGTTTTGAGGATTTTATCTAAAAAAATAAATATATTAGATTATTCTCCATAATTTGTTTTCTGAAAAACCCTATAGTCGCGTATGGTTAATTCCCAAAATCTATAAAAACGTAAAATACCATAAAAAGTCAGTTTGTCTGCTGCGAGCGGAACGTATCAGCGCTTAAGCAGGGGCTGGAAGCTGAGGTGCAAAGAAAGTCTACTAATATATATTTCGTGTACGATGGCAGCTATTCAATGCCTTCGAGAGTAGACCAATAATTTCCCAAATAGTTGAAACAAAAAACATTAAATTAAATTTTGGATATTCGCTCAACTCACGTCAGCAGTTGAGCTGGGTGATCAAGCTATTTTCTTACTGCAATACATGTTAGTAACAAAAAACCAATCAAAAACTGTATAAGGTAATTAGAAAACACAAATTTTCAGTTTAATATTTACTACTTTAGACAACTGCAATTCTTTTATACTTTTGATGAAACCGATCATTTTGAAAATGCAAAACTATTTTATTTTACTACACAAGTTCTTAGTTGTGAGATTTTGTGTTCAAAGTTTATTCTATCAAGAAGGTGCTTAGTATTTATTTATAAGTTCTTAAAGATTTATATTTTTGTATACATGATCCTTCGACACAGAGCGACAACAAAAAAGATTTTTACCAAGTTATCTTTTACTTTATAATATATCTTTGATGTTAGGGCAAAAGGACTTAAGTCAGAAGTGCTTCTCCTGTATCGTTAACAACTTCTGACCTAAGCCCTTTTGCCCTAACTAAAATATATGTATTTGTGACTAACCTAAAAAATTAAAGTGTTACAGACCAATTAGAATTCATAAATTTGAAGAAAGCTTCCTTCTTTTCGTTAGAACAAATGCATTAGTACAAAACATGGGCGCCCATGATTCCCCCCACCCCCCAAGAGCACAGGGAAAGCCACTAATTGGGGGAAAGCCCAGGGGAGCCACTCCCAACATGCAGGTTGGCGTGCGAAGCACGCAATGGATTGTGCGTTGAAAATACTCCCAATACGGGGGTTGGCGTGTGAAGCACGCAATGCACTGTGTATTGAAAATTATACCAATACGGGGGTTGGAGTGCGAAGCACGCAATGCATTGTGTATTGAAAATTATACCAACACGGGGGTTGGAGTGCGAAGCACGCAATGCATTGTGTATTAAAAATTATACCAACACGGGGGTTGGAATGCGAAGCACGCAATGCACTGTGTATTGAAAATTATACCAATATGGGTGTTGGCGTGCGAAGCACGCAATGCACTGTGTATTGAAAATACTCTCAACACGGGGGTTGGAGTGCGAAGCACGCAATGCATTGTGTATTGAAAATACTCCCAATACTG
>JAGFPH010004574.1:11706-27055 GCA_018207615.1 Philaenus spumarius | reverse complement strand
TTTCAATACACAGAGCATTGCGTGCTTCGCACGCCAACCCCCGTATTTGATTATATTCAACACACAGTGCATTGCGTGCTTCGCACGCCAACACCAGTTTTTCAGTATTTTTAACACACAAAGCACTGCGTTCTTCGCACGCCAACCCCCTTATTGGTAAAATTTTCAATATACAGAGCATTGCGTGCTTCGCACGCCAACCCCCGTATTGGTACAATTTTAATATAGCCTACCGAGCATTGCGTGCTTCGCACGCCAACCACCATTGGTACAGTTTTCATACACAAAGCATTGCGTGTTTCGCACGCCAACCCACGTATTGGTACAATTCAAAATATTAGTGATTATTTTATAGAAAGGTTTAAAAATATGAAATAAAGTTATTTCTACTCCTTTAGGCTATAATTGTAAAAAATAAAAGGTCAGCTCCTAGCATAGGAAATACGAAATTTGCGTAGCAGTGAATGTGTTAAAGTCAAGTACCGTGCATCGGGTATATTTTGGAGTGAGGAAGTGTTGAACGTTTTAAAATGCAGTTAAATGCAGGAATCGAATGCGATAGGTCTTATGTCTGCAAAAATGAGCATAAAATTTACACTCTGTACTTCTTTTTATACTAGATTTTAAGTCATTTAGAAGGCGAATAGATACAAGTTCTGTTTATACCACCTTTAAAGTCTTTAAGTAAACTGCGATTACACTGTCAAATAAAATGTAGCCTATGAACAGATGTGATTATTCTTTACACATACAGCACTGGTAATGTAGCCTGCACTCAATATATTATAATTTAAAACTTGTTCCTTAATTCCTAGATTCACAGCAGCAGTGTACATAACATAACAGTAAATACTAAACTTAAGTCCCATATCGTGTCACGCAGCGAATACACGACCACAATAATCCGCAAATTACTTGTCAGACACTGTACTTAGACTGCGACGAAGATTAAAACTTTATCTAAGCTAAACCATTGCAGCGTCGCGACGCCAGGATTGCATGTAAACAGTTAGAGCACTGGGATTTAGCTATCAACGTTTTGGTAAACATTAGGCCTAGTCTGATTCAGTATTCAATAAAATAGAACCCTATTTTATACTACGGGAAACCCCTGCGTGCTCCGCACGCCAACCCCGTTAGAACCTTCTATACACATAATCATTTAGTTTTCTTTATAATAAAGGGGTAGTATTAATAATAACCCCAAAGCTAAGATGGTAAATGATGTTAAATGTCAAAATCAAATTATTTCGTATATTTTATAGCAGCAGTTGTAATAAAGGTTAAAAGAACCAGCAAGGATCAGGTCTACACTTTAATAAAAACCTAACCTAAAAGTTACAATTACAAAATAATTGCTTCAAAGTTTGAAATCAGTTGTTAATGGAAATATTAGAGCAAACAGCTGTTGTATCTGTTATTTTATTCAATTGGTTGCTATGGTAATTCATCAGTCTAGGCCTAATCTAAAAAATTTTACGACTAAATTTACAAATGTTGAAATAATAAATGTTTTTTATCAACATGAATTATAGCCTATGTTACTCAGGGATAGTGTAGCTTGTTATTAGTAAAACTATTTTTTCAATCGGTTCAGTAGTTCCACAGATTAACCCCCTGCATACAAACAAACACATTTTATCTCTTTATAATATTAGTATAGATTAAATCAGCTCCTATAAAAGCGAACGTACGTGGAGTAACATGTAAAGAAAAAATCTGGTAATTGGTTGACCATGCAGGCCAACCATAGAACTTCCCGCTTAGTTTGAATTTTAAACGCTTAAAAATGAGTTTATTTGTTAAAATACCAAAAAACTAAAATTTGTGAATTTTTAAACAAAGATAACTTTTGAATGCGTCGTTCGATTTTCATTTTTAAAAAAGCATTCTACGCAGTTTTTAAAGCACAAAAAGAAAATGTACAGGTTTATATTGATTGGTTGAGAAATCTGGAAGATATGTTAAAAAAATACAAAAAAATACAAAAAAAACAAAAATTTGTGAATTTTTAAACAACGATAACTTTTGAATGCGTCGTCCGATTTTCATTTTCAAAAAAGCAGTCGACGCAGTTTTTTAAGCACAAAAAATGTATACATGGTTTTATTATGATTTTTTCGCACGCTTTAAAGTTATTTTTAAAAAACATAAAAATTCCAAAAAAAATTTAGGTTATTTTTTTAAATTTCTTCGGATTGGCTCGATGGATTAACTCTCAAATCTAATCAGATCTAAGTTTTGATACACCCTTTCGAATGACATGTCGTAGAATTCAATCGGTTGATTCGTTTTTGAGAAACTGTACGACAAAAATTTATTTACACACATACATCCACACACACACACACACACACACACACTCACACACACACACACACACACGGTCGGACACCTCGGCGGGAATAGTCAGAATGGCTTCCTGGGTCCTCAAAACGTGGAGATTTAATGAAAACTCGACTTTCGAAAATCGGACCGAAATCAATAACTTCCCTTTATTGGTAGCGGGAAGTTAAAAAATAATATAACAGCTGATTTCACCCATCAACTGTAATACACAAACAAAACCTAGCGTAGATTATACTTTGGGGTTATGTTTAGAAATTCAATCAATAATATAGCCTATAATATTAATAACTTCTAAATCATTTGATCTATCAATATGAAATAAAAGGCAAAAGATAATATTTTTATCTTTCTTTAAATATATATAATAATATACATAAACACAAAATCTTAACAAATATTCCTACAGTTTTATAGTCATTATAATTGTACACATTTACCGAGTTGAAATCCCCGTCTGCATAGTTAGGTAGGCCTAGATAAAGTGTGTTGTTAAAATAGTATTTTGTATAAGTGATGTATTTCTGATGTGTATCTAATTAATCCGCCTGTGATTTTTCACGGGGATTTACTAGTTAAGCTATAAAATATGCTAAAATGTTGATTCACTTGATTCGATGAAGCAAACTAGGAAATTACACCCCTAAAGTGTAGTAACAAAATTGTATTATATATAGTCCTTAAGTCTTGTGTCGGACACTAAAATAACCAACTAAGTAAATATAAATGTTCTTGGCTCTTTGCAAAATAAACGCATGGATATCCCCGAGTATTTTAATACAAATTAAATGTTTATATTGTTTTAACATATTTGTGTTTGTTAAGTGTTAACAACATCTGGCAGGATCATGTTATGTTTCACCTTTTATTTTGTCAACAACAGTTGTTATGTGCTCCGTAACACAATCAGTGGAGTGGGGAGTTTCATAATATTTACGGGAAAATCTGTAGATTGTCTTCATTGTTTAAAAATACATAGGACTAGACAATAAATATACTAGGATTGCAATGAATTGTAACGCAAGCGAAGCAGGACGCAAGTTTACTATTCGATCCTAAGGGAAAACGGAGCGAGGGCCAGCCGATCTTTTGCCGTGGGGGTCATAAAATGTCAAAACAGCCAGGTAGGGCCGAGGGCCAGTCGACTCCCCAGAGCGGAAGTGATTCAGGGGAGGGGTAAGATTAAATGCATAGAGTACGACTCTAAACTAATTTCAATAGAAGAGTTTTAGGTTAGGTTAGGTTAGGTTAGGTTTTTTTTTTTAATTATAATTATATAAAGTGATAATACGACGAAATATTATAACTATACAAATATTATAATCATACTGTTATCGGCAAAATACTGTGACTAAACAGTTTAGGTAAGTCCTCTAGTTTTCTTTTCATTCTAATTATATAAAGTGATAATACGACGAAATATTATAATTAGGCCTATACAAATATTATAATCATACTGTTATCGGCAAAATACTGTGACTGAACAGTTTAGGTAAGTCCTCTAGTTTTTTTTAATTCTAATTATATAAAGTGATAATACGATGAAATATTATAATTATACAAATATTATAATCATACTGTTATCGGCAAAATACTGTGACTAAACAGTTTAGGTAAATCCTCTAGTTTTTTTTAATTCTAATTATATAAAGTGATAATACGACGAAATATTATAATTATATAAATATTATAATCATACTGTTATCGGAATACATAAACGATAGTTAAAACCTTTCCACCCCCACACCCACCGCACAGTAGAACAGGTCACTGATCCCTAGCCGGCTGGCCCTCGCTCCGCCAAGCCTCTGGCTGTCAAATTACCCTCGTCAAAGTTTTTAGGCAACTGGCCCTCGGCCCTAGAGCCAACCTAAGGCAACCGAAATGCAAGAATAATAATTTTAAAAAACCTACAAGGTTCTAACCTATAGTATTAAGTCACGGTATGTTTACCTGTATTCAACATTTAACAGTAGAATGTAAAACAACTTCCTTGTCTCCAAACATATTAGGCTAGGGTCGAATAGTAAACTTACGCCCGAAGCAGGACTGCAGGCGTGACAAGCACGCACGGGTCTGCCAAGTGTTAGAATTGAAGTAAGTTTATGTTTAATGTTACCCGTGAATATGCTTTGAAACCTAAAGGTAATAATTAGGAAACCAAATCTACAAATATAAACAGCTTACTTACCCAAAGTTGTGGATAAACAAAATCCATGGCAGTTTAGAACACACCTTTACTCAAACACAAACACAGAATATTTGAAATCCATCGTAAAAACACTAAGAAATACTTAAACACAAACATAACCTCAAAACTACAACGCAAGTACTAATCCAAGTGAAGGACTGATTGACTGATTAGATCTAGGTCACAGCTGAGAGATAAGCAATCCAAGTGGCACTGGATCTTAGAATCGATACTAAGCAGTGATTGGTCGACAGTTTTGTACACAGTGTTTGTACATTATACAAGTAACAAGTGGCAGCCTCCAAGCTCGCTCCACTCTCACAGTTGTGGGCAAAATAATTTAAATTTGTTTATATTTTAGGTACAATGTTTCACTTGAATTCAAGCTGGAATGATGTATTGTTAAACCACACACTAAAAGCTTTTGTACCATGGGTACCCATATGATATTTTCTAGGAGGGTGGGGGATGGGGCTAGACTACCAACACTTTCACTGTTATGGACGCACATGTGAGCTAGACATTGAACACAATGAGAAGCAGTCGACGTACAGTGCATTGCGTGCTTCGCACGACAACCCCCGTATTAGGAATATTTTCAATACACGGTGCATTGCGTGCTTTTCACGCCATCCTCAGTATTGGGAGTATTTTCAATACAAAATGCATTGCGTGCTTCGAACGACAACTCCCGTATTGGGAGTGTTTCCAATACCCATTGTATTGCGTGCTTTGCACGCCAACCCCCGTATTGGAAGTATTTTCAATACACAATGGATTGCGTGCTTCGCACGCCAACCCCGTTTTAGGAGTATTTTCAATACACAATGCATTGCGTACTTAGCACGTCAACCCCCCTATTGAGAGTACTTTCAATACACAATGCATTGCGTGCTTCACACGCCAATCCCATTATTGGGAATATTTTGAATACACAATCCATTGCGTGCTTCGCACACCAACCCCATTATTGGGAGTATTTTCAATACACAGTGCATTGCGTGCTTGGCACGCCAACCCGCATATTGGGAGTACCGGTAGCTCCCAAAGGAGCTAGGGAGGGGGGCCCATGTTTTGTACTAGTGCATTAGTTCTAACGAAAAGAAGGAAGCTTTCTTGGAATTTATGACGTTTAATTGGTCTGGTGTTTAATTAGTTACCCGTTTGGTTTAAGCTTTCTTAAAATGCATAATTAAATTTCTTAATTTTCAAATAACCTATCGTCTTTATTTCCCTGCTCTTCAATAACACTACCACTAGGAATATCTATAATGTGAGCCTCCCTAACCTCTTCTCTACCTCAATAATATTTCCGCATCTATTTCCTCTGCATTCCTTTTAGGCCAAATCATTTTCTTTTGTGTATCTGAATTCTATGTTGCGTTTTGACTCTTTAGTATGATCCCTTAAATCATACTTGCATTTTGTTCCGCCATTTCTAACTTATCATTTAACATTGGTCAAGAATTTACTAAATTATACTTTATTAACATAGTAATATTAATCTATACTATTATATAAAAATCTAATAGTGTCAGTCTGTGTGTGTTACTCAATTACTTAAAAACTTCTGGATGGATTTGAATGAAATTTGGCACACATATAGATCATGACCTGGAATAATACATTGGCAAGAATTCTTTTACATTTAAGGGTAGAAATAACCCCTAAAACAATAAATATTAATAACGTAAAAACTACTGGATGATTTTGAATGAAATTTGGCACACATATAGATCATGACTTGTATTTTTTAGTGTACTGCTAAGGGGTGAAAAGGTAACAACCCCTAATACAATACAAATTAATTATTATACTACCCATAAAGCTAGAGAGCTGGAAATTGGTACATTTATTTATTACAATACATACATACTATGCAAATCATATTTGCATTTTATAGCGAGCACCTAATGGGTGAAAATGTAATAACAACCCCTAAAACAATAAACATTTATTACTATGCGGCGAATCTTTGGACCGTGTCGAAGCCACGGGTAAATGCTAGTAACTATATATATAGAATTTATTACCTATAAATGTAAATTATGATCCTCATCAAATGACTAACTGATTGCGTATCTAATAAAGCCATAACGTGGGCCTTATTCTTATTTTATAAGAAATTTGTTTTTATTGTTTACTCTTCAATCAGGCCCTAAAGTTTATAATGTTTATAAGTTTAAAAATTGAGAACGAATATATAAATAAACGTTGCTGGGGTAATATTACAGGATTGTGGAACAAGGGTGAAATTTTGTTTTTCAACTTTTAAGAAAGTTTTCAGGTTGGCAAAGCGGTTTAAACTTCCTTGTACATATTTATAAAGTAATACGGAGTTTTGTTTAATCCAAAGTTCAAACTTCCAATCAATTTAGTCTTAATTAATTTTCCACACAGTTGATTATAGAACAGATGACGTATAGCTGCGATGTAATCAAGTTGGCTGTGAACACATCCTGGACAAACTCCAGCCACATAATATATAGCTAGTCCTATAACAGAGTTAGTCATTGGTTGTCTAGTATTGGATTATCTCCAAACCTTGTGACAAAGTTTCAGCTCAACAGTTCGGTTCAACCAGGGTTTGTAACATCATCGATAATATGTTACAAACACAACTAACTAACTTTCAGGAATCACTCGTAGGCATAGTTGGTAATTACACACCAGAAATACATCTTTAAAAAATACTGTACTATTTCAAAACAACAGACTTTATCTAGACCTATATAACTATGCTGACGGGGATTTTTAACTCGGTAAATGTGTACAATAATAAGGATTATGAAACTGTAGGCCTATTTGATGAACATTTTTATTTACATACGTTATTATATATTTAAAAAAAGATAAAAAATACTATCTTTTAATAGCTTTTTATTTCATATTGATAGATCAAATGATTTAGAAATTATTAATAATATAGTGAAGAAATTAATAATCGAATATGTTTAAATGTTTTACGAAGATGTTTCCGAAGTTAAACGAATAGAGGTATTTCTTCTTTAAATTTGTACAAACGAATAGTTTGATGATAAATGGTTATATTTATATACAGTTTATAACCTCAAAGCAAATATTATAACGTAATTTTAGCATACATTTATTAGTTTTAAATCTTTTTTTTTTAATATCAACTTCACAAGAAATTATAACCCAAAACTATAATCTACACTGGGTTTGTTTAAGTGTTACAGATGATGGGTGAAATCAGCTATTATATTATATGTTATTTACGTACGTACGTACAGACGTACACTCGCTTTTCTAGGAGTTGATAGGTTGAAATATCAAACATAACTTTAGTGAGTGTGATGGAAAAATTAATTGTGATGTGAATTGTGGTTTTAATTGGAGTCTTATGATCAGAGCAGTTCTAGCGTGTATTAAACATATGGGTGTTTAATGTTAGTGAAATTTACTTCATATGGGTCGCTGTCCCATTTTAATTATTGTTTAATTTTATGGGTAGTTATCCTATTTCGTTACTTTGACTTACGTAATTAAATTGCAAATGGTTTTTGTATCACCTTAGAATAAAATTACATAATGTTACCTTAATAGCTTGTTGGAAATTAATATTGTTAGGGGTAGCAACACCCATTCAATACCTTAGATTGTAATAATTGTGTCAACTAAACTAATCTGCAAATAATGTGGATAAATTGTGAAATTTGTATAGTGATGAAACAAACATTCGTTTATATATATATATATATATATTTATTTTTTATATATTTGGTTTCTTTGGTAAATAAATTCAAGACATAATAGTATGTGTTGTTTCATCAGTCTAGGCCAAACCTACGAATTTTTTTAGGCTATATTTGCAAAATATTGAAAAAAAATGTATTTATCAAAGTGAATAGCCTATGTTTATTAGTAAAACTTTTTTCAATCGATTCAGTAGTTCCAAAGATTACCCCCTACAAACAAACAAACAAACAAACAAACAAATGTTACCTCTTTATAATATTAGTATATATAACGCAGTCAGTACATTGGTGAATCACGTTTCGTTTTAGCTGTCACATTTTTATATTGAAACAATACACCCTAACTCGAATATGAAAGCCAAGCGTGCAAATGAAAAACTTAGTTAGAAAATCATTTTTGAACACTTTATAATAGAAAATATAGGCTTGAGTGGGCCGTCGAAAGATAAACGTAAAAAAGTTACCCCGATTTTAAAATAAATAGAGTAACGTTTACAATGTAGGTTGAAAATAAAGATGTATCTTGATTTTTTTGACAAAAATTGCTGGTTAACCGTGCAGACCTTTATAAACACCTTGTATCTCTAAAACTTACTAAACAATCTCGATGAATATTTACACACATATATACAAGGGATGTATATATACCCTGCATAAATATGAGCTTTCTATTATGAATACTTTTCTGGGAAAACGACATTATGTTTAGTTATGAATATTTAAGAGTTGGAAAATGCACTTGGTAAATTATCAAATAATGTATGGATGAGATATAATCTTTTACCTATATAATAATTCAAATCGCATCTAAGTCAAACCGTTTTGTAGGAATACGTGATTTAAAAAACTATTACACTATAAGTATAGGTCTGAAGACTGAAGCGCGGCTGTCGAGAGATATACGTAACCTCGGCTAAACATTATTTTCTTGAAAACCAATAGACCGATCTAGATAAAGCTTCATACACATATATACAAAGGATGTACCTAAACCCTGTAAAAATATGTTAGTCCTATTGTAAATACTTTTCTGGGAGAACAACGTTATATTATTTAGTTCAAGTTTTATTTAGTTTAGTTTTTGAGGGGTGTGGATCTTTAAATAAAATTTAAAAAACACAAAACTGAATTCTTATAAAATTGATATTTCATACAGCTGTTATAAATGATAAAAACAATACAATACTAAAATTTTAGATCGATAAAAATTACCCCCCATTTTAAGATAAATAGGTAAACGTTTAGAATGTAGGTTCCAAATAAAGATGTACCTGGATTTTGTTACGTCTCCGACTTCAAATTCTGTAATTATCTTTACCGACTAGTTACAACTTCTGAATACCTTCACCAACTTCCAAATAGTTTCCCTTTTCTCCGCCAGACGCCACCTCCGTACAGTATCTACTTTGGGCATAGTTCGCTATTAAGCGGTTTGCTTATCTCATATACCGAACAGCTGACGTTTCTTGACCGTTAAACTTGCTTCTTTAGAACATTCGAGAAGGAGAGTCCGCCATTGCTTCCACTACAGGAAAGTCCACCTTGTCATGTCGCTGATATAGTTAAATTTTTGTCGTGGATTAATTCCTTAAGTTTTTTGTCGCGAGTTATGCGGAAGGCCAATTAACATGCATTTGTTATAAGCCTTTACTTTGTCAATACCAGGTATGTGGAATGTTTTAGCCTTACTTTTGTTAGTTATGAAATATTTACTTGTAAAATTTAATAAGGTTAGTTCCACCGTTGGCTTATGAATAACTTTTCAAACTCATTTTGTTCGATTTAATAGAGAAACCTATGTATTTCATTTTTACTACAGCCTAATTTTAAAATGCAAATCTTACAGCCTACAAAAACTTTAAAGCTGATACTATGTTGTGTATTACTAAAGTCTTAACATATTTCAAACAAAACTAGCCTAAACTGTTCTGTATTAATTAACTGTAACTGTGTAGTTTTCTGCAGTATAACCAGAATATTGAAAACTTTTAATGAGCTATAGGCATAATATTACTGATATATGTATATTATGTAACTAAACAAGAACATTTTTATGTTGCCATGTGGTTTGGTTAACATGTAGAGACAGTCTTATGCAACATGACACATGTTGTACTAACTATTACAATCTTTAAGTAGCAATTTGTCACCTTGTGCTACAAATTTTAAAATCAGCTAACTCAAAAGAACCATCAGTTTTATGCTTATTTAAATTAGCTGCAAGTTTTCTAAAAAGGAATTTTTATTTGTGTTATGCAGTTACACTGGTTCAACTTCAGGGAATATTTACCCATACAATGCCATAAGCTACACCACAGCTACGCCTTACTGAAAAGGCCTACCTTCCAACAGGACTTTAAATACAATAAAATTTCTTATATCTACAGTGATTTAGTTACAGACAGAGATTAATTTAAAATACGAATGATCTGCAGTTGATTTTTGTGTTAAATATTAAAAAGGCTGTATTTTTGAAAAAGTAATTTTGTATATGTATACTATATAGGATATGTTTGTATTTAATAATTGGGAGGAGCAAGCTAGCACATTTCGGACCTTAGCCCTAAGGGCTGTATATTAGAAATTCATATACCCTTTTTTTTTATAGAGAGACGTCTCATAATTAATTTTGTTTATTTATTCAATTATTTATAATTAGCTTTAGAGTTGGCCAACGACATATATATATATTTATTCTTAAACAAATCCATGGTATTTCATGTTAAAACTTTGTAACTTGTTAATCTTTTCTGTATAAATTCTGTAATTATTATTAAAAGGGAGGGTTTTCGATTTTTATTTTTGGGGAGGGCTTTTAAATTCAACTTAATAAAATATATATGTATTCTTTTAAATCTGAAGTTTTTCTTGTACTAAGGGCATATAAATAATTTCATTTTTTTGTATTAAGGGCATATAAACTTTTTTTTACATTTTGGTTAATAAAGCCAAAATTTACATCTATTTCTATGGTTTATTGAGTTAACCTCTAGGTATCTTGTGTATTGTGAGTAATAAGCTGAAACATTTCTACGTTTGGTGATATTTAAATTTTAAGGTAAGTTTTGAACATGACCAATCTATGTGGCCCAGTATTGCTTCCGATTCCCTATTTAATCGTTTGTAAGATTGGTACATGTTTTCTGGTCCGCAGACCGTGGTTTCTTTCCATTTAAAATTTGTTCAGCTGTCCGGTTGTCAGATAGGCCTAAATTTAATTTTGCTTTTGGTCACACTCTGTGATTATAGTTGTTTATCTAGTTTAATATTTCGTTTGGTGGTAACTCAATGGTCCTTGTTCTTGTTTCCTATCGATATTTCCTTCATCCGTCGCATCTTTCTCATACCACGACATATTTCATAAACCTGTCTTTTTTTTGATGAAACTTTAAAAAAATTTTTGTTTTTTTTTGTTCCTTTTTTATATACAATTTTAGATATATCCAAGCAGAGACAAATAAAAACAAAAAAATTACAAAAAAACTATAAAATCAAAAAAAAAAATTAATAAAATTTCATAAAATCCAAAAAATAGATAGAAACTTAATAAAATTCAAAAAAAAATTTACAAAATTTCTCTCTGTTTGTATCTGTCTTTAATTCTTTTCATTTTTTTTATTTACATACACATAGTTTTTTTTCTCTCTCTTTTCCAAATTATCACCTGGCTTTTTATTATTAAATTAAATAAACGTGTCGGACTTACAACAAATAATCGATTATCTTAGGAAGCCAGAACTTTCTTTTGAGGTAATGGTACGAGGAGGCGGTGTTGGCACTGTAAGGACTATGCGACCTAGTTTGCGAGGCCTACTTCAGGCGGGTTCTGAGCCTTGTGCTAATAATATTACTGTTGATAATATTCAGGAGCAGTTAGACCTTGCTCAGGAATCTCTTGACGATTTAAATGATACATTTTCTGATTTAGACTTCACACAAAATTTAAAATTAGTTCGTTTCAATACAAGGCTCGAACTGTTTGAAGCTAGGTTGAGCTTATTAATTACAGGTATCAATAACTTAAATTTAAATGCCACTGAACACAATGCAGAGTGTAATCGCATGTTGGCAGCTCTGCAAATGCTTAAGTTAAATTTCAGTCACTCTCTGCAGATAATTTAAATGTCTCCGTAGTTTCTACACAGTCCGCAGCGCCGCACCAAATCAACGTGGCCACAGTTCCCACCATTTCGACTTTAAGGCAGCAGTCAAACGAAGGAAATTCGCTACACACAGGCTCTGTACCTGCTCCCGTCATTTTGGCACAGGAGTCCACTCCTGAAATAGTCTATGGCAAACTTAGTCATCCCGCTGAAAAGTTAATAGCAACCTTGCCCGTAACAGACGGCTTCGACTTAGAGAAGCTAATTAAATTTATCAAAATTGCCTTGTCTTTATGTAGAATTTATCCGGACATTAAAAGAAACATTTTAAGCATTCTTATGCCCTACGCGAAGGAACCGTTAAGCTCGTGCTTATCTAAACATACAACATTTCGCGCTTTCCATAGAGAAGCTCTAAATAGTTTTATTCCTGCTAAACGTCGGAACACTTTGGAGCAGGATCTCTTCTTTAGACCTCAAGGTTTGGGAGAGACTCTGCACCATTTTGTCTCCGACATCAAGGAAGCAGCGCAGGTGCTTCTTGTAGATAAAAATGAAGCTGAAATTACACAAGTCATTGTGGATGCTCTCTCGCCGGAAGTGCGAAACTGTTTGGTTTTTGCGAAGAGGCCTGTCAACTTTAACGACTTGGACGCCGTCTGTGTTCAAGTCAACAATACTTTATACATTGACCAAGAAAGATTGTCAGCTGAAAAAGGTTTCTCTAGGTCGGAACCCGAGTTTAGACCCATAAGGTCAACCGTTATTTGCTATAATTGTGGCCGAAGAGGTCATACAAGCCCGCAGTGTAGGCAGCATCCAAATCGTAGAGCTCATTTTCAACACAATTTTTCTCCACATCCAAATAAACATTTCAAGAAGCGAAAATTAGTCGTTTCTACAATCAAAGCTCCTTCAGTAGAAAAAGATTATAGCCACATTAAATTCTATCAATCTTTTTTTAAACCTGCATACTTAAATAAAACCTTACCACGCAAGACACCTCTTTTAAATAAGTCTGTTCTCATTCATACTAATCCCGGGGTAATACACAATCAGTATAGGTCCAAATTACATTCTAAACATGAGAGTAATCTCTCAACACCCACTAAATCTTGTCACTTTTCAAATTTTAAACAGGGATTAGTTGCACCCTTTTACTTAAGACCCACGTGCCTCAACTGTAGAACAACTGGTCACTATAACTGGGAGTGCCCTTCTTTCAAAGAATGTAAAAATAAGATCAATAGTTTTTCTCCATTAGCTAATAATTCTCTCACGAGAAAAACATATAAGTCTTTAAAATCTAAAGGTTTGAGCAACAAGATTCTACCTCTTGTTGAAGTCCATTTTAAAAATTTTAAGACTAACGCCTTGTTAGACTCTGGCTCAGTCAGGAGCATCATGTCTTCTGATCTTTTTAAACATTTAGAATCTTTAAATGTAATTAAAGAAATTCAAGAGGTAAAATCAGAGTGCCTCACCGCAAACGGAGAAAAGCTAGGGATCAATCTAGCTTGTAAAGTCCATATTAAAATACAGCACTGCAGCTGGAATTTTGAAATTTTAGTGGCACCTCAGCTGTCGTGTCCTCTCATCCTAGGGTCCGATTTCTTTCTAAAAAGTCGACTCATTTTGGATCTTTTCCAAGGCACCTTCACTTTTAAATTTTATAAGGCTAAACCCTTTCAGTTGGTAAATTTTCAAAAAAGATCACCTCCTACAGTTACTTTATCCTCTGCTACTCAGGTCACCGAAAATCCACTGAGTCACCTTTATGACAAATGTCAAAAGGAGATTTCAGGACTTATAGAAAATTTCCCTGATGTCCTTACTACTGAATTAGGACTCACCGACCTAATTAAATATGAAATAGTGCTGAAAGACAATATAACGGTGAAAAGCCAGCCCTATCAATTGGCCCCTCCGAAAATGCAATTTTTGAGGGAGCACATCAAGGACCTCGTTGAAAAAGGAGTAGTAGAGAAAAGCATTTCCAATTATTCTTCTCCAGCGTTTCTTGTTCAACATCCTGAAAAGAAACCCCGAATGGTCATCGATTATCGAAAACTAAATCAACATATCGTAATCGAAGCCGTACCCCTTCCTAATCTGCACCAGTGCTTCAATTGGTTTGTGGGAGCCAAGTTTTTCACTGTGTTTGACCTCAATTCAGCCTACCATCAGATTCCACTCACCGAGAGTTCTAAACATCTCACCAGTTTTTGTACCCCTTGGATGCTCTACCAGTTTACACGAGTCCCATTTGGACTCTGTACTGGCGCTCAAGTTCTAACTCGACTTCTAGACCAAGTTTTCTCAGACATCAAATTTAAATTCGTTTTCAATTATCTCGATGATTTAGTCATCTATTCTGAGACTTGGGATGAGCACATCAAACATCTGCGTGAAGTCCTATCTCGCTTGCGAAGAGCGAAACTTACGGTTAATCCCGATAAGGTTCGTTTTGCAGTAAGAGAGATAAGTTTCCTTGGACATTTAGTTTCTGCTAGAGGCGTGCAAATCGATCCAGAAAGAACCAAGGCCATCAGAACCTTTCCTAAACCCACCAATCCAAAAGCTGTGTCACGCTTTATTGGTATGGTCAATTTTTTTTCTAAGTTTATCCCAAACTTCGCTGAACACGCCGCTCCTCTGAATCTGCTCCGGCGGAAAGGGCAAAAGTTCGTTTGGAACACTGAGCAACAACTTGCTTTCGAATACCTGCGTAATGCTATTGCGCAACCTCCCGTACTTCGTATGGCTAATTTCGACAAACCTTTTGTCCTTCAAACGGACGCGAGTTCGTGCGCTTTAGGAGCAGTCCTACTCCAGGAAATTGACGGTTCTCGTCAACCTATTGCCTATGCTTCCCGCACCTTAACACCTGCGGAAAGAAAAGCCTCTTCTGCGTATGAGTCAGAATGTCTGGCCGTAATCTTTGGAGTAGAGAAATTTAGACAGTACCTCGAGCATCGCGAGTTTCTCTT
>JAGFPH010004574.1:0-11606 GCA_018207615.1 Philaenus spumarius | reverse complement strand
GGTCACCGATGTACGTGGGCCAGCTGATGATGCAGAAGGTCGAGGCCAAGTTGGCGATTTGTTAGGTCGAGGGCCAGTAGGTGGTTTGGGAGGTCGAGGGGCAGTCGGTGGTTTAATATGTCTATGGCCAGTTGGTAGTTTGGGAGGTCGAGAGCCAGTTGGTGGTTTGGGAGGTCGAGGGCCAGTTGGTGGTTTGGGAGGTCGAGGGCCGGTTGGAGAAACCGATAATTGTGGTGGTTTCCTAGAAGGTTGTTTTCCATCAGTCATGGTAATCTGTAAAACAATAAAGTTTGTATTATTTATATATATAAATAAACACTTTAACACGTTCACTGCTAAGGACGCACATGTGAGCTTGACACTGAACACTGTGAGCAGCGGCCGACGCACAGTGCACTGCACGCCAACCACCGTATTTTCAATACACGATGCATTGCGTACTTTGCATGCCAACCCCTATATTTTGAGTATTTTCAATACACTGAGCATTGCGTGCTTCGCATGCCAACCCCCTTATTGGGAGTATTTTCAATAAAGAATGCATTGCGTGCTTTGCACGTCAACCCTCATATTGGGAGAATTTTTGTTACACAGATCATTGAGTGCTTCGCACGCCAATTTTAAGCCTATGTGCTATAGACGAACATGTGCGTCCGTTTTAAAATATTAAGTAATTATTACGTAGAAAGGTTAAAAAATAAAGTAATTTCTACTCATTTAGGCTATAATTATAAAAAATAAAAGGTCAGCTCCTAGTATAGAAAATACGAAATTTGCGTAGCAGTGAACGTGTTAAGGGTGAGGTAAACATCCACTAGTTCGTTTGAAGGATGAGTCACATTAGAAAGCGGTGTGGGAAAATGTTTTTTTTTCTCCTCTTACGCCGTTTCCCCACACCCCCGGCCCATCGCGACAGGGCGAAACCAAGTGCCAGGATTCACGCCGATATCCGTGCTTCAAAATGAAACCAAAGTTTTTAATTTATTACACTAATCAACGGAAAAAATTACTTATTCTGTAGCATTGCTCTTATGGGAATAAGATTCAATACGTCGGACAGACAGGGGTATCCCTCCTTAAATCCTCTAAACCTAATATTATTTTATTTTAAGATACTTAACATTTTTGTTTTTAACATGGAATATAATATAGGCACTACAAGTCTCCCAAACAAATTTAACCAGTCACTTGTGTATATAGTATTTAATCATTGCCATAGCAACCACAAACATCCGTAAGTTTTTTATTTTTATTTATTATTATTTTTTTTTTTTTTTTTTTTGGTTTTTAAAGGCGAAAAACCGTAAGTTTATATTGTTAATGCTAAAATAAAATGTTCTAAAACAAACCAATAAACCAAAGATAATCAGAAAAGTGTAACAGTATAATATAACAGCTGATTTCACCCATCATCTGTATTACTTAAACAAAACCTAGTAAAGAGTATACTTATAATTAAATAAATACCTTATTTATATATAACTGCTCGCAGTCCAGTAATCGTTTTTGTTATATTTTGGGGTTATGTTTACAACTTCAATCAAAACTATAAGTCTTATGAAGTACATTTTTTTTAAATATGACTTAAAGAACTAATGTAGGCTATAATACGTTATAAGATTTGCTTTGAGGTTATAAATAAATATAAATACAACCTTTTATTATCAATATACTAGTAAATCCCCGTTAAAAATCATAGGCGGATTAATTAGATACACATCAGAAATACATAATTTATAGAAAATACTATTTAAACAACACACTTTATCTAGGCCTACCTAACTATGCAGTCGTTGATTTTTAATTCAGTAAATGTGTACAATTAAAGGACTATAAAACTATAGGAATATTTGTTAAGATTTTGTGTTTATGTATATTATTATATATATTTAAAGAAAGATAAAAATATTATCTTTTAATTGTCTTTTATTTCATATTGATAGATCAAATGAATTAGAAGTTATTAATATTATAGGCCTATTATAACGATTGAAGTTGAAAACAACCTCAAACTATAATATACACTGGGTTTACAGATGATGGGTAAAATCAGCTGTTATATTAAATATTACTCCACGCTCGTACACTTGTAGACTCGCTTTTATAGGAGGTGATATTCATTTATACAAATTTAAAGAGATTAATTAACTTTGGAAAAATCAGGCGGTGATAACCACCCAAGTTTTTCGCCTATACAAAAAAAAACTTTGGAAAAAATCGTACATCTTAGTACGACAATATAAACATATTCAATTATTATTTTCTTCATTATAAGTTAATATTAAAAATTCTAAATCATTTGTTGATCTATCAATATGAAATAAAAAGTAATTAAAAGATAATATTTTTATCTTTATTTAGATGTATATAAATACATTTTTTTAACAAATAGGCCTACAGTTTTAAAACCGTTATAATATTGTACACATTTACCGAGTTAAAAATACCCGTCAGTATAGTTAGGTAGGCCTAGATAAAGTTTGTTGTTTTTTAATAGTTTTTTTTTTTATATTAAACGATGTTTTTTCTGGTGTGTATCTAATTAATCTGCCTGTGATTTTTCACGGGGGCTTACTAGTATACAAATAATTTTGAAAACATTGAATTCAAATAGCGAAAACTAAAAAGTCTACTTACCGAGGTAACAGTTAGACGTACGTCAACGATGTTGACCTGGCGATGGCGGCTCATGTTGATCAGCTGTTATCAGAGATGTATCCAAACGTGAAGTATATAATATACGTACTAGAAATTGTGTTATCGTAAATTGGATTGGAAAAGTAACCACTAGGTGTGTTATCATCGCTGCAATTTTAAACCATTGCAATATGTACTGTACAGACATTGTATTCGATTAGATTAGATTGCACTTATATTTTAATTTTTATCAGCAGTTTCCCAGAAATGTTTACGGTTATATTCAGAAAGGTATTGTGTGTAACAGCTGATTGTATGTTATCTAATACTCGTGATAAACTCTTAAGACTATAAATCAATTTATATCATCTGTTTTAAAGTTCTGAAAATCCGTAGGCTACAATGTCAATTGAAATTTCAAGACTAGTTTGTCTTTTTATTTATTTACCTAGGCCTACAAACTACACTACAGTATACGTATACACCGACATTCTACGGTGTCAGTCAAATATATGGAAACTGCTCAATATTTAACACTTTCACAACTAAGGACGCACATGTGAGCTTCACACTGAACACTATTAGAAGCGGCCGACGCACAGTGCATTGCACGCCAACCCCCGTATTGAGATAATTTTCAATACACAGAGCATTGCGTGTTTCGCCCGCCAACCCCGGTATTTTGAGAATTTTCAATACACAAGGCATTGCGTGCTTCACACGCCAACCCCCGTATTGGGAGAATTTTCAATACACAGAGCATTGCGTGCTTCGCACGCCAACTCCCCTCTTGAGAGAGTTTTCAATATAGAGAGCATTGCGTGCTTCGCACGCCAACCCCCGTATTGTGAGAATTTATAATACACAAAGCATTGCCAACCCCGGTATTGGGAGAATTTTCAATACACAAAGCATTGCGTGCTTCGCACGCCAATCATCGTACTGAGAGAATTTTCAATACACAGAGCATTGCGTGCTTAGCACAACAACCCCCTTATTGAGAGAATGTTCAATACACGTAGCATTGCGTGCTGCGCACGCCAACCCCCGTATTGAAAGAATTGTCAATACAGAAAGCGTTGCGTGCTTCGCACGTAAACTCCCGTATTGGGAGAGTTTTAATACACATAGCATTACGTGCTTCGCACGCCTCCCCCGTATTGAGGGAATTTCAATACACAGAGCATTGCGTGCTTCGCACTCCAACCCCCATATTAGGAGAAATGACTACAAAAAGCATTGCGTCAACCCAATTTGATTTGAACATTTAACATTATTTGCCATCTTAGCTTTGGGGTTATTATTAATCCTACAACTTTATTATAAAGAAAACATAACATGATTATGTGTATAGATGGTACCAACTAGGTTGGCGTGCGGAGCACGCAGAGGGTTCCCCTAGTAGTTTATAAAGGAGTAAAAGGATACAACATGGACTGAACGTAATAACACGTGATTAAGACACCCCACTATTAAATGTAACTAAATTTGGGTTTGTTTATATTAAGTACTAGAGGGCTCCGACCCCTGCTTGCTTCGCTCGCCAACCCCCGCGGTGATTCGCGTCGAAGCAATATTACAAACAGGTTATTTTACATAAATATTCCTTACTATTTAATTGTAATATGTCTTATTTATTAACGAATTTACATAGGAAAAATGAGTTATTGCAGTGGCCCTTATGGTAAGACCCAAGGTCGGGAGTAGCAAATGAGCACCGTTCATGGTCCCCAGAACAAGTTTTGGGGTTTCATTAAAAATGTATATATGTGTTCGCACTCTAGCGGCCGCATTTTAAGTCCTATTCGGTTCAAATTTGGTACACATGTTGGTTGTCTACGTCGCTCGGACGAGTTCGTTAGCCAAAAAATCCAACAATCGGAAGCACGTTTTTAGACCGAATGTAACAATTTTTTGAGATTTTTCCTATGAGAATGAATTTATTTTGAGTTTTTCCTACAATTGTAGGATGTTATTCTGCACATTTCGTTTTTTTACGCGATCTTATAGCTCGCTTGGTTGCCCCAAAATCAGCCAAAACGTAAAATACCATAGAAGTACCCGGTTCAAAGCCATTTGTTGGATTTCACCGTGGGGTTGGCGTGTGAAGCACGCAATGCATTGTGTATTGAAGATTCTCCCAATACGGGTGTTGGCGTGCGAAGCACGCAATGCTTTGCGTATTGAAAATACTCCCAATATTCGGAATGGCGTGCGAACATTTTTGCAGCTATTCAGCACCTTCATGAATAGACATATTTCCCAAATTGTTGGTTGAAACCCTAAAACATATGCCTATAAACTTAATTTTGGAAATTTGCTCATCTCACGTCAGCGGTTTAGCTGCGTGGTGGAATTATTTTAATTGGGATGTAACAAAGTGTTTTATTTTTTATTTTTTAATTCCTTAATTTATTAAGGGTTTATTCTCCACATTTAAAGAAACAATAACAACCAACATTTTTACTACATTTTCACCCCTTAGTAGCACGCGACAAAATGTCAATCTGTGATACTTTTTTTAAGTATTTTGTAAGAAACAAATGTACAAATTTCCAGCTCACTAACTTTAAGGAAAATATAACAGTTATTTTTTTGTTTTGTTTTACGGGTTGTTATCACATTTTCACCCCTTAGTAGCACACTACAAAATGCAAATTAAGTTTAACGTATTAAGATACGAAAAAGTCTACATATCTTGTAAGAAATAAATGTACAAAATTTCAGCTCTCTAAAGGAAATTATAACAATTAATATTTATTGCTTTAGGGGTTGTTTTAACCCTTAAATCAAAATAAATTCTAACCTATGTTACTCAAGGATAGGGTAGTTTTTTATTAGTAAAACTATATTTTTTCAATCGGTTCAGTAGTTCCAGAGATTATCCCCTACATACATACAAATAAACAAACGAATTTTACCTCTTTATAACATCACATAGGCCTATATTATTTCTCAAGGCCATTTTTTTGTCGGTACGCCATAACTTCCTTAATACATCATCAAATTACATGAATGAGGCATAATTTTAAAGCTTTCCTTAATCGCTACACCGGAAAAATATACAAAATACAATTATACGAAAAAAAAAAAAAAAAAAAAGAATCCGAAAGTAACAGTGATGTAAGATCAAGTAAGTACATATTTCCTGGCGTTGGCAACACTGATGGTAATGATACCCAGCTGGAGAGCTTCCGATACGCCACTACAATGCTATTTTTAATTAATATACGCACTATACGATACTAAATATACGGTGTGCACTTTAATTAAGTGGGATTTATGTAAGTCAGAATGCGAATGCTTCGCACGGGTCAGCTAGTTATTAATAATAAATCGACCACGCAGCTGGACCGCTGACGTGAGTTGAGCAAATTTCCAAAATTAAGTTTATATGCCTATGTTTTAGGATTTCAACCAACAATTTGGGAAATAGGTCTACTCACGAAGGCGTTGAACAGCTGTCTGTGTGTACGCAATATATTAGTAAAATTTGTTTCCTCCTAGTGGCCTCGCGAGTTTGCATGACTTGGCTTTGAACTGGGTACTTTTATGGTATTTTACGTTTTTGTCGATTTTGGGGGAACCAAGCGAGCTATAAGGTCGTGTAAAAAAACAAAATGCGCAGAATAACGTCCTACATTCATATTGTTAGAAAAAACTCTAAAAAAATTTCATTCTCGTAGTAAAAATCTCAAAAAATAGTTACTTCCGGTCAAAAAACGTACTTCCGGTTGTTGGATTTTTTTGGCTAACGAACTCGTCCGAGCCACATAGACAACCAACACGTGTACCAAATTTGGACCAAATCGGACTTAAAATGCGGCCGCTAGAGTGCGAACACATATATATATATATATATATGAATTTTTTTGACACCCCAAAACGTGTTCTGGGGACCATGATCGGTGCTCATTTGCTACTCCCGACCTTGGGTCTCACCATAAGGGCCACTGCAATAGCTCATTTTTCCTATGGAAATTCGCTAATAACCCTAAAGCTAAAATGGTAAATAATGTTAAATGTTAAAATCAAATTATTTCGTATATTTTATAACATCAGTTATAATAAAGGTTAAAAGAACCAGCAAGACTCACGTCTACACTTTAATAAAAACCTAACCTAAAAGTTAGAAATTTAAACAATTCCTTCAAAGTTTGAAATTAGCTGTTTTATCTTATTATTTTATTCAATTGGTTGCTAAGGTAATACATGTAAATAAATGTGATGATTCATCAGAGTAACCTAAGATTTTTTTCCAACAAAATTTACAAATATTTAAATAAAAAAGGCTTTTATCATAATGAATTCTAGCCTATGTTACGCAGGGATAGCGCAGCTTTTTATTAGTACAACTATTTTTTTCAATCGGTTCAGTAGTTCCAGAGATTACCCCCTACATACAAACAAACATATTTAACCTCTTTATAATATTAGTATGGAAGTTAGTACGTTTCTTTATTATCAGTTGTTATTTATTTGTGTTTAACGTAACTCAAAAACCGCTTTTAAAACTTTCAATTCTGATTAATATTAAAAAAAAAAAATATATTCAATTCTGAGTTTACTTTCAGTTAGGTCAGATCTCATATTTAAGAAAGTGAAGGTGTGAATGTATCTCATATTATATGCTAATTAAAAACCTATTACTCTCGGCGTATAGGCCTGTCGAGAGAAACGTACCCTCGGTTAAATACGATTTTCGTGAAAACCAATAGACCGATATGGATAAAACTTCACAAAGGAATATATAAACGCTGTAAAAATAAAATTAAATAGTTTTTCGGAAAACAGATAGAAGGAAAACGTATACGAATTATTTAAAAAGGAACTTTTATCATAAACGGGATACTTTTTTAAAAAATGAAGTCGTGGAATTAATTACTTTTTTTAAATTGATTAACAAAAATAAGTTTTTAAACATCCACATTTTCTACTCTGTTATTTTGGAATAACAATGAAAAATAAATATGTTTTTGGACGACCATTTCCTATTTTAAAGATTAAACCCTTATTATGTACCGGAAATGGGTAGGGGGTATTGGAGAGGTACTGTAAGGGTATCCATGGGTACACAAACATAACGCTTAAACCAAAGAATTCTGTTAAGTATATCTTTGGGTAATTTTACTCTGTTACACTTACTCTGTATAAGGTGGATCTATGCAGTATAATATAGCATCAATAACGCCTTGATGTTAGGCAACTTTAACTACATGAATAACCTCTCACCGCTGCTTCCCATACTGATTGAGACTAAAGCTATGCATTAGTACAACATTACGGTATACATATTGTTACATTAATTTTGGATAGGTTTGATTTTATCAGTCGAACCTCAAAAACTATCGTATTATTATTATTGATCACAAAACTTCACATACACGATATATACAAAGATGTGTGTATTATACACTGTAAAAATATGGGCCCCCTATTATAAATACTTTTCTGGATGGAACAGCTTTATATTATTTAGTTAGAATTTTTATGTGTATGTAACTATATATAATATTTTTTTTAATACGAAACTGTATTCCTTTCAAATTGATACTTCATACAGTTGTTATAAATTATAAAAACAACACAATACTAAAATTTTAGATGAATAAAAAATTATCCCTGATTTTAAGATAAAAAAATATAGAAACGTTTACAATGTAGGTTGAAAATAAAGGTGTACGTGCATTTTTTGTACACAAATTTTGAAGGTTAACCGTGCAAACCTTTGCTAAAAACCTTGCATCTCTAAAACGTATCAACCGATCTGGATAAATCTTCACATACATATACGCAAAGAATGTATACATACACTGTACAAAAATGGGCCCCTTATTATAAATACTTTTTTGGGGAACATATATAAACCTTTTTAAATACATAACTGTACTCTTATCAAATTGATACTTTATACAGTTGTTACTACAAATAATAAAAACAACACAATACTAAAATTTTAGGTCGATTAAAAACTACCCCCGATTTTACGATAAATAGAGTAACGTTTACAATGTAGGATGCAAATTAAGATGTAACTGGATTTTGTTGGCAAAAATAGCTGGTTAACTGTGCAGACCTTTGCTAAAGGCCTTGTATTTCTAAAACTTATCAACCGATCTGGATGAAACTTCACACACATATAAACAAAGGATGTATATATACACTGTAGAGATATGGGCCTCAAATTATACAAATATTCTAGTGCACTATTATATGTTCTCTAGAATTATTTAAAGTACTTAATCACAAGTTAGAACTCAACAACAAATTATAGAAAGTTTCCCTTGTATTTTGTGCATACATTTTGGTGATTTCAACTATTGAAATTGTTTCTTATATGTACCTTTACTGATATTTTAATACTGTATATCAATATCAATACCGAAGGATATTTTGAAAATGTTCAATGCTTTTCCAAGTCGAGTTTGAGTCAAAATAATATATTGTAAGTACATGGGATCATAAATTTATAAAAGTATACTGCAAATAAAATGTGTAAAATTTCCAGACATAAGAGTTAAATACTTATATAAATAATAATGTAAATATTCCTTTGTTCAAAATCTGAAGCACGCAATGTATTGTGTATTGAAAATACTCCCAGTACGGGGGTTGGCGTGCAATGCACTGTGCGTAGGCCGCTTCTCATAGTGTTCAGTGTCAATCTCACATGTGCCTCCTTAGCAGTAAACGTGTTAAGCCCCATACCCCAGTCCAGCCCCCCCCCCTCTGAAAAATATCATATGGGCGCCCATGCTATAGTATACGGACACAGACAAGACATACTACGGTGCTAGTAAACTATGGAATCGCCAAAACATACTACAGTGTTTAGTGTTTAAGGCATACTATTAAAAGAATCGCTTAAGAAAGTGTAGATTTGGTTTTTTAAGCAACCGTTCAACAATTTAGGCATCTTACCACAAATACGATTCACTAGAACTCATCCACAAATAATCAGGAACTATTACTTTCTCACTGCACTATACAGTAGTATAGAGAAAGTATAGTGATAGAAAAAAAATCGATGTTGAGATTTTCGTGGAAATATCCGTTTTGGGACCCCCTAAGTCCAAAAAAGTGGTTTTTACAAAATGTCTGTCTGTATGTCTGAATGTATACAAAGCTAGAGAGAAAACTATTCTATCGATTTCGAACAAATTTGCACCAAACATGTCAATTAGGCCTGTATGGATGCATGAAAAATGATATTAACATTTTTTTTTAGAACAACTCCCTTTTTGGCATAGAAAACCCCAAAAAATCAGTTATTATTTTTGTATAAAAAAACGGCTCCACCGATTTTGATAAAATTTAGCTTATTTGTAGCCCTTAATGTACCCTACCGTATCTTTCCAAAAATTCTTGTTTATCTAATAATAATAATAATAATAATAGTAACTGATTTTTGGGGATTTTTGGCCTAAAAGGGGGTTGTTTTTCAAAAATTTTCTAAATCTTTTTTCGTACATCTATACAGGCCTAATAGACGTGTTTGGTGCAAATTTGTTCGAAATCGATCGAATAGTTTTCTCTTTAACTAATAATAATAATATTTATTTGTTAATCTCCTACTATATAATATCACCTCTCCTACCCCTCCTGCAATTATGAAGTCACAGTGAATCTGTAACTTAAATATGTTTGTGAGAAAGTATGTGCTAGTTCCTGGTACCGTTTATTTATTCTCTGTCTAATACAAAATTACATTTTTCTAACACATGTACTCTAATGTAATCTAGTCAACAATACAGTCATCTGTGCTGTTGGAGTGTGGGTGCGTCGGATGGGTCGGATGCTCTGTTGTATATACTGTTGTAGGTAGGCCATCTGTTGATGCCGTAGGCCGAGGTCCATTCGGTGAATCCGTAAACAGTTTAAGTCTCCTGTGAGGTTGTAGAAACGGCGGCGGACGACGCACCCTGGCATTTGCATTGCTATTAATCACTTTGTTTTCCCCCAGTATATCTTATAAACATAGCTTCTTGGAATACTTTTCCCATTGGTCAGTATAACCTGTATAACAATAGAGTTTTATTCTGTTGTTTTTAAAATTATGTATTTCTGAGGAGTATCTAGTTAATCAACCTGTGATTTTTCACGGGGGTTTACTAGTACATTTTATAATTTTGTGTTGAGTTCCCTACTTGTTTGTTAAGCACTTTAAATAATTACAGTACGTTAGATTTCTTCACTTTCTATCACAACGTACAGGAAACTAAGAGTTAAACGTTCCAATTGAATCTGAAAATCAGTTTTTGAGTTGCTTCAAACACAAATAACAACAGAAAGTAAAGAAACGTACAACTTACTTCATGTGGGCCTAAACATACGCAAATTTAGATATATTTATCTGTCGACTGTCTTAGCAGCATTTATAAAATTGCTAATCACATTGTCATGTTGGAAGTTAAGTCCATGTTGTATACTTTTACTCCTTTATAAACTGCTAGGGGAAACGTATATTTTACAACAGCAGTTATAAAAAGGTTAAAAGAACCAGCAAGATTCGTTTCTACTCTTTAATAACAACCTAACCTAAAACTTACAAATACAAACAATTGCTTCAATGTTTTCAATCAGCTGTTAATGGAAATATTAGAGTAAACAGCTGTTTTATCTGTTATTTTGTTAAATTGATTGTAATGTAATTCACCATTCTAAGAAATTTTTCTAAATTTACAAATATTGAAATAAAAAAATGTTTTTATCGAAATGAATTATAGCCTGTGTTACTCAGGGATAGTGCAGCTTTTTATTAGTAAAACTATGTTTTCAATCGGTTTAGAAGTTCCAGAAATTACCCCCTACATACATACAAACAAATTTTACCTCTTTATAATATCAGTATAGAATACTGAAATAAAATGTTCTAAAAGAAACTAATACACCTAAGATAATCAAAAGAGTGTAAATTATCTATCATTGAAATATGTTTTTAAAATTTTTTAGTTTTACGAATAAATATT
>JAGFPH010004573.1:99198-116609 GCA_018207615.1 Philaenus spumarius | reverse complement strand
TGTATTACTGGAACAAAGATCAACCCCCAAGCCCAACCTCCATTGTCATTTGGTTATTACATTTACACTAAATACGTACCTAACATTATCAGCACAATATTACGTGAGCTATATATACTGGGTGTTTCATATACGTCATGATATGGTCCCTTGGATTCAAATAAGTAAAAACGTTCTTTGAACATATGTCCTAAAGTGTTTGGGTATATATTTAGATGGTAGTTTGTTTGTTTAATGACAGATGGCAGCACTTGTATATTAATGTTCTAAAAACCGTTCTTGGCCACTTTAAGGCCATTCTTGTTAACGAATTTCTATATGAAAGATGAGTTATTGCAATAGGGACCTAAGGTCAATGGACACCAATCATGGTCCTGGGAACAAGTTCTGGGGTGTAATTAAAATGTTTATCGATACTAATATTATAAAGAGGTAAAATTTGTTTGTTTGTATGTAGGGTTTAATCTCTGGAACTACTGAACCGATTGAAAGCATAGTTTTACTAACAAAAATCTGAGTAACATAGGCTGAAATTAATTTTGATTTAAGGATTGAAACAACCCCTAATTGTTATACTTTCCTTGAAGCTAGAATGCTGAAATGTTTAACATTTATTTCTTACGAAATACACAGAAAAAGGAAACTGGATTTGCATTTTGTCCCGTGCTGCTAAAGGGTGAAAATTTGATAACAACCCCTAAGACAATACATATTAATCTCTGAAACTACTGAACCGATAGAAAAATAGTTTTACTAATAAAAAGCTACACTCTCCCTGAGTAACTTAGGCTGGAATTAATTTTGATTTAAGTGTTGACACAACCATTAAAACAATAAGTATTAATTGTCATAATTTCCTTAAAGCTAGAGAGCTGCAATTTTGTACGTTTATTTCTTAAAAGGTACATAGAACAAGTGAACTAGATTTGCATTTTGACGCGTGCTGCTAAAGGGGTGAAAATGTGATAACAACCCTTAAAACAACACAAATTAATTGTTTATGTTTTCCTTAAAGTTAGTGAGCTGAAAATGTTTACATTTGTTTCTTACAACATACATAGAAAAAGTAAACTAGATTTGCATTTTGTCGTGAGTTGCTAAGGTGTGAAAATGTAGAACAACCCATATAAAAAATGTCGATTGTTATACTTTCTTTAAAGCTAGAGAATAAACCCTTAATTTAAATATTTAATAGTAGGCCTAATTATATAAAATAATCTGTTAGCATTTGTTCGACGCGAGTATATATGTGTCCGCACTCTAAATACCGCATTTTACGTCCAATTTGGTCCAAACTATGTTCACACTTTAATTTTCTAAGTAGCTCGTACGAGTATAGTATTGTATAGTTTGTTGTCCATTCTCTCAAGCCAATCAAAATACGGTTCCTGTTGGTACACCTTTTATAAAAGTCACTCTGACGTAACGTCTACATTAGTTCGAACCTTTTGTTGGCGCTGGACGACGTTTGACAGCTATACAGGGTGATTCACGAAGTTATCCCCACACTTATACAGCTCATTCTACCAGTAAAAATAATGAAAAAAGTTCATACAAACATAGATCTGAAAACGCTTCGTTTCCCAGATCTCCGCCATTTTGTTTTTTGTGCAAAATAATTCATATCTAGAGAACGGTTTTACTGATTGAGTTCAAACTTGGCATGAAGCTTAACCTAACAATGATATATCTTAAGAAAAATAATCGATACTATCGAATCTTTCGTTTCAAAATGGCGGCTGTTTAAAAATTTCAAACCTAAATAACTCAAAAACCGTACATTTTAACGAAAAATATCAAGATACCTTTTTTGTAGCCCTTTTGATTCCCTATCGGGTGGTGTAATTGGCAAATCAAACGGATGAAGGATAATCGTTAAGTTATGTGTAATAATTGATTTGTTCAACCCGGCATACTATACCAACACAGAAAACACAGCAATATTGTATGCACATTTGCTGTCATTACCTTTAACTTAGCTATTATCCTTCATCTGATTGTTTTGCTAGTTACCACTCGATAGCAAATCAAAAGGGCTACAAAAAAGGTGTCTTGACATTTTTCGTTAAAATGTACGGTTTTTGAGTTATTTAGGTTTGAAATTTTTAAACAGCCGCCATTTTAAAACGAAAGATTCGATAGTATCGGTTATTTTTCTTGAGATATATCATTGTTAGGTTAAGCTTCATGCCAAGTTTGAACTCAATCAGTCAAACCGTTCTCTAGATATGAATTATTTTGCACAAAAAACAAAATGGCGGATATCTGGTTAACGAAGCGTTTTCGGACCTATGTTTATATGAACTTTTTTCATTATTTTTACTAGTAGAATGAGCTGTATATAAGTGTGGGGATAACTTCGTGAATCACCCTGTATATTTAGTGGACATCAAAAAGTGAACCTAAAACATTATTGAAGGTGTTTGTGAAAAGCGTCAACAACAGATATCAAGAAGACTTTACAAAGCCTCAAAGTACTAAATTAGCAGCTAAACTGCTTCGAGACAGAACGGTAAGTCTCAGACGCTTCACAGTCCCTAGCAGCGATGTCTGACATAATAGGTTCTAACTTTATCAAGTTAACGTCATAATAATATGTACATTGTTAGCGGCTCCTGTCGTATATAAAGGGTTAGCTGTCTGTCTAATCTGGATATATAGCATAATATATATAAAATAAATGGTACCAGAAAGTGGTACATACTTTCTCACAAACATATCTTTATATATAATACGTGAAGCCGTTTTTTGTAAACACAACTCCTCCCTTATTTCTGGACCAATTTTAATGTTTGAGGTTTCAAAAAATTTGTCTCATTTCGTAGTTTTGCAATAAGGTTTTAGATGTCAAAAATTCTTATCCTTAATTTCGTGAGCTAATCTCAAAGGTTGGGTTTTCCCCATAAGATTAACATGGAAAATATTTAAAAACCATTTCTATACAAAACAGCTGTTTATAATAAGAAACAAACTAATCCAGCTGAATCCGTGGGTGTAAATAACGATGATTACAGTATTCAGAAGGTTATAAAAACATTTTAATACAAAACAGCTGTTTATAATAAGAAACTAACTAATACAGCTGCTTTGTGGAAGTAAATATTGATTTTTATAAGGGAGGAAATGAATTATTTATTCAAATTATAAAATGTACGAACTAATTTGATTTGAACATTTAACATTATTTACCATCTTAGTTTTGAGGTTATTATTAATCCTACACTTTTATTATAAATAAAACATAACATATGTTTTTAGAAGGTCGCACCGGGGGTCTCCCCTAGTTTAAATTATTACTAGTTACATTTTGAATGAATTCCCTTCCAATTTATTACCACAATCTTCAGCCCCGGGAAAATTTCCTTCCATCTAGCATTATTGTCTATATTTGCCCATCCTGACTTCTGAACCATAAATGGACCCTAGTAAATTATAAAAAAAACCTTCTGTAACGTTTAGTATTGGTATCTCTACTGGTATCTTTAAAGTGGATAAAAAAATCTCTCTCTGTATATATAAACAGCTTTATCCTCACTGAATAACTGAGTGACATTGAACCAACGCAGAGCAAAAACTGCTTAAAATACTAATATGAAAATTTAAAGGTACACTCTTATGGAGTCATAGACGCACACTAAGAAAAGGTTTATGCAAAATTTTCATTTTAAAGCGTAAAAATTGTGAAAATTCGAGTTTTAACTCCCAGCCCTGTATTAGATAGATCAGCTGTTCGGGTTAAAAGACAACACACGTTTGTTTACATTCATTACCATAGCAACCAACTTAGTAAATTTAGAATCAAGTTTAATATTCTTCACAACCAACAGCTTTTTTATATTAGATTAACAAACTAAAAGCAAACACAAACAAAAATCTACGGAATTTGCTTACTGTATTAAAATTCAATTCAAACATCTGTTGTTACATATTATGTAAATAAAACGAACTGAATTGGATAACAAATTTAACATAGTTTTAGGTTAGGCATAAAATGAACCGAAACACGTTTATTTGCAAAACATTTTTCAAACTTAGATTCATGTAATTATTCTCTACAACTAACATTTTTTTTAGATTAGGTAAAAGTAAACAAAAGGTTACTGTACTATACAAGTCAAACATCTGGTGTTACATATTATATTGTTTCCTTTAGTTGATAATATCACTTTTTTAACTTCCCGCTAAAAGAAAATTGAAAATTTTCCAAAATCGGGAAGTTTCACCCCGTTTTTCGAAAATCGAGTATTCATCAGATCTCGACGTTTTAAGGTCCTAGGAATCTTCCCTGACCACTCCCGAGAGGGTGTCACCCTGTCTGTGTGTGTGTGTGTGTGTGTGTGTGTGTGTGCGTGCGTGCGTGTGTGTGTCTGTGTGTGTATGTAAGTATGTGACCCGCTTATAACTTTTGAACGGCTTAACCGATTGGATCCTACCAAACGGCGTTCTAAAGAGTTCCATCAAACTTAGATTTCCTGAAAATTTCAACTAATTCGGACCGGTAGGTTCTGAGAAGTTTCGAAAAAACTAAGAAATAAAACATTTTCAAATCAGGTTTTTTTGGAATAACTTTTAAACGGCTTTACCGATCAATTCCAAAATCTAATCAGCTTTTAACCTTGAAAAGCGACGTTGATCGCTACCAGTCCGGTCAAAATCGGTTAATTCGTTCGTGAGATATCGTGAACAAAAGAAAATAAAAGAAAGTGTTTTTTCTCAATTTCTCCGAAATTTTTCATCAGAAAAAATGTTGTTGTCGATTCCTTCAATGGACTCGAAAAACTGCATCGATTGCCGTAAATCGCATAAAAATCGGTTGATTCATTCGCGAGATATCGTGAACGAAAGAAAATAAAAAAGTGTTTTTTCTCAATTCCTCCGAAACTTTTCATCTGAAAATTTTTTGTTGTTGATTCTTTCAATGGACTTAAAAAACTGCATCGATTGCCGCAAATCGCATAAAAATCGGTTGATTCATTCAAAAGTTATGGCAGTTCAAAATTTCCAAAAATAGTGTTTGTTGTAATTAAACTTAGCGGGAAGTTACATGGATGGCCTTTAGGGTCAACCGTTTTCCAAATTTTTGTAATGTTGATTGTTTAAATATTAATGGTGAAATTACAACTCATGCCGCAATTCAAATTAGTGGGGATTAGTCGTGTCTACATCAATCTCAGTCTTACATTAGCTATGTATAGGTCACAGCTCAATCGCAATTTCCGTGAAAATATCAGATATACAATAATCTGTTTGCATTGGCTTCGTGGTGAGCTAAGCGAGCAGGGGCAGTGCCTATAGAGTTTATGTAAACGTCTTTCAAATTTGAGCTCTATAATCTGCTTTCTATATTGGCTCCAATTTTTAACCATTCTTTACGTACCGTTATTACAGAGATGTATGTAAATTGCAACAAATGTGGTGGTCGGATAATGAAGTAACTGTTAACTAATCCAGGTCAACTAGTTAACTGAAGGTTAACCTTGGCGTAGAATGGAGTTTACACAAGTTGTCTTGTTAATCTAACTATTCCACTTTACAAACAGGTATATTGAAATTATACCACGTAAATTTATTGTTGTTACACACTCATATTGTACAACAGATAATGTTTACTATTTATTTTGTAAAACACTTTTAAAATAATTAATTTCTATCCTACTGTTACAGCGTAGCCAATCATTAAATCCGCCGTACACCAGTACGCCTGTATCCCTGATTAGTATTCTTTATTCTTTTTGAAATACGCTCTTTTGTCTTTTAAACATCACTTTTGAATAACCTCTGTTATCTGTCCCTTAAATTGAAGCCATTCTTATTAGCGAATTTCCATAGGAAAGTTGAGCTGTTGCGATGACCCTGATTGTGAGACCTAAGTTCGGGAGTGGTAAATGAGCACCGAGCATGGTCCCCAGAACACGTTTTGGGTGTCTCTAAGAATTTTAATATGTCTATACTACGTAAAATTTGTTTGTTTGTTTGAAGGGGGTAATCTCTCGTACTGCTAAACCGATTGAAAAAATAGTTTTACTAATAAAAATCTACACTATCCCTGAGTAACATAGGCTGTAATTCATTTTGATAAAAATATTTTTATTTCAATATATGCAAATTTAGTCGGAATAAAATCTTAGGTCATGCCTAGACTGATGAACCAACACATGCATTTACATTTATTATCATAGCAACCAATTGAATAAAATAACAGATAACTGTTTGCTCCAATATTTTCATTAACAGCTGATTTCAAAGTTTGCATCAATTATTTGTATTTCTAACTTCTAGGTTAAGGTTTTCATTAAAGTGTACAACTGACCCTTGCTGGTTCTTTTAACCTTTATTATAACTACTGTTATAAAATATACGAAATAATTTGATTTGAACATTTAACATCAAATCTGATTCATCTCCCGCAATTTTTAGTGAGGTGCGCCCATAGAAATTTACGCTTCAATAATTGGATCGCCCATCTGAACCGCTCACGAGGTTTGAGTGAATTTACAAAAGTATGTTTATATGTTTTAGTCTTTCAACCAACTATTTGGGAAATTGGTCTAATGACGAAGGCGATGAATAGCTGCACGCGTGTACGAATTATATCAGTAGAATTTGTTTGCACCCGTGCCTCTAGCTTTGCCTCTTTCCAGCCTCGGATCGGAAGGTGCCCGCACGTTGTACTGCCGTCGATATTCTGTAACATTAATATCTCCGGTTTCAGTACGTGTGCATTACCTCGCCTGACAGTCCAATGGACGACACAACCCCCTGGAGTCAATTCCTTCCATACAACCCCTCCTCAGACCGCCCCCTCGTACAGACAGGTAATAATTACAGCGCATTCACTGCCAAGAATTGAATTAACCGGGCTCTAATTGATGGCATATTCAATCATTGAATTACACTAGTTGCCTGTGGACTTAATAACAATGTAGCGTCTTTAATGAATCAATGAGACCATGTTACGGTTAATCCTATAATAATGAGTAAAGAACTACACAAATATTGCAGTGTTGTAGCTATGTTTTGTAAACTGTCTTTAACCCTTTGAGGGGTGGCTTATTTTACGCTTAAACAGTAAACACGTCTTACGACGTAATCCTACGTTTTTGCTCAAATGAGTAATCACGTCATATGACGTTCCTGATTGCCATGGGAACGTGTTTCTATTACAACTAAAACATTTGGTTATTACTAGAGTGTAGATATGTACTGTAAAATTGTCTTTTGTAGTAATAGTTGCTGCTTTATTGCGCTAGAATGAGCTGGCATGACATTGTGTTCACGAAACTGCCTCGTCGCTTTGTTTGCTTCTTTCTTCTGTCCCGCGGGTTTCTCACTTTTGGCTAATTTGCATGTTTTTTATAAATAAATTTTTATAATAAATCAATAACTAAATTTGTCTAAGTATTTATTTCTTATTGCCCTTAGTTTGTGAAAAAAATCATGTTACTTTAAAGCAATAAATGTGTTAAAGAAATAATTTAAAGTTGTCAATGTTTTAAAAATTGATATAGTAAACAATATTTAATAAATGTGATTGCAAATTTCTTATTCTGGAAGCATGTCATATGACGTGATTACTCCTCAAAGGGTTAAACAATAAATTAAAACTGTTCTATTTGAAAAATACAGTCTTTAAGTAATTTTCTTGTTTCCATAAGCTTCTCGCTAGGAGGCCGCGCCTACTGGACAACATTAGAAAGTATTGTTCCTTAATTCTCTACCAGATAGCAGCACCTCCTGGCCTTCTATATTACTAATCTTTCCTATCTCATCTATTTACTAAAACCTGATATCTTTCCTACCTTCTCTATATAATTATTGCCAACCAGATAAACCTATATTTCCTACGGGGGAATTAAGATTGCAAAGTTTGAGGTTATGTTTCAAGAGTAGATGTATTCACATCTTAAAATTCCTGTAAATCGTTTTTAAATTTAAAAAAAAAATTAATTAGGTGTGCTTAAGACCAAACGTTAGAAGTGATAACTTCTATGACTACGGGGATTTTTAACTCGGTAAATGTGTACAATTATAAGGATTATACAACTGTGGGAATATTTGTTAAAATTGTTTATTTATATTCGTTATTATCTATTTAAAGAAATGTAAAAGTATTATCTTTTAGTTACTTTTTATTTCATATTGATAGATCAAATGATTTAGAAGTTGTTAGTATTATAGTAAAGAAAACAATAATCAGATATGTTATACGAAGATGTACGAATGTTTCCGAAGTTAAACAATAGATATCACTTCTTTAAATTTATATAAACGAAATAATATATTGATGAGAAAAGGTTGCTTTTATATACAGTTTATAACCTCAAAGCAAATCTTATAACTTATAGAAGCCTAGATAACGTATAGTTATAAAAGCCTACATTAGTTGTATAACTAATATAATTATGAAAATCAACTTCACAAGAAATTTTAATGACTGAAGTTGTGAACATAACCCAAAAATGTATATCTTCGCTGGGTTTTCTTTAAGAATTACAGATGATGGGCGAAATCAGCTGTTATATTATATTAACTAATTCTTATGTGTTAATTTGATTGCTATGGTAATAAATGTAAATACATTAAATTAAATATTCCCTCGCCACGCTCTGACTTGTGTCTACGCAAAAAGTTTGCGTGACGCAAGATTTCAGAAACATAGTCAAGCGAAAGTGACCAACGGGCCAATAGAAGTTATCACTTAAAAAAACATATTTTCTTAAATATTGTCTCTTATACGGCTCTGAGGATTACCTTGAGATTTGGTGTATAAGGGTTTTTTATAAGGGGCAATAGAAACGAACTTCTCGATTTGTTAATTAAAAAGAGTTCTTTGTGTCGGCAACCGGGTTTTTTTTGCATTAACAAAAAAAACTCGCTAACTAGTTACTAGGAATTGGGGCGTTCAATTGATAATTTAAAACGAATTTATTTATAAGTTAAAATTTGCATACATAAGTGATTGACAGTTAAATTATAGTACTTCATTTTTTTCAAATTGTATACAACTATACAAAATAATCAAAAACTTCAACTACTACAAAAGCGAGTACACGTCAGTACGTACGTACGTTAGTAAGTAACAATACAATGTAACATCTGATTTCACTCGTCGTCTTAAGGGTCTGCTGTAGTGGCGGCCATCATGGATTTTTATCCCATAAAAGCAATGTTAAATTTCAAACCATTTATTTCGTTTGTTTTTTATCATAAAATTGTTTGCAAGGTCTCGTTTTAAGCACAGTCACAATACGCATCCGTTTTACATTTTACATTGTTTAAAAATGCTTTTAATATTTTATGTAATGGAAATTTTTTAAGTACAAAGTTTGAATTTCCTAACACAATACAAAATTAATAATGAAAAGTAATTTGCAAGCCGGATCCGAAATTTTATAAATAATATTCAGTTATTTTTCAACACTCAATTACACAAGATAGACTTATAAAATGGTTTGAAATGAGGCAATGTCAAAACGTTCAGCTGGAAGAAATTGCACTGTTTATATAGGGATATAGAGAGAAGCGCTTGCGTTTCCGGTTGCTTTGTCGTTTACTGGAGCATACCCTTAAACAAAACACAGATTAGAAATACGGTACATTTTTGGTTATGTTTACAACTTCAATAAATAATATATTGTTGTATGAAGCTGATTTTTTAAGTATGAGTTATAGATCGAATGTAGGTCATAAGAGGTCATAACATTTACTTTGAGTTTATAAAATAAATATAAATACAACCTTTTATCATGAATATAATTCATTTATAAAAAATTAAAGATGACACACATTCGTTTAACTTCGGAAACATTCGTACATCTTCATATAACATATAAACATATTCGATTATCAATTTTTAAATTATAATATTAATAACTTCTAATTCATTTAATACAGCAATAAAAATATGTTATGTTTACCTAACAATTAATAATGTTATTAGATTATATCTAAAATTCATCCACTGAAATTAATTGATTCAAATACATCACTTGAAATCACTTAATCAGATAAGAATTTTACCCTATCGTTTTCCGGTACTTGTCCCTTAACTGTTAAAATATTAAGTAGCCTTACCCTGCATTTTGAAGCACCCTGCCTGTGCACCGTCTACAGTCACTCCCAGAATGCACTAATGTTTAAGTATTATTATTAAGTAATCAACTCCCAAGTTGGCAGGAAGTTACGTTAGCGACAATTAAGTGACAGTCTGTCAGTGAGCATGCATTAGTCATTGTATAAAGTTGTAGAACGCTGTCTAACTTGATAACTTTGCTTTATAGAAAAGCTGCCTTCACAATATAACTCTGAGATCTAGTTGGCTTTGCGAGTATTTTCGTTTCTGATTTCAAGAAACAAAATATTGTCTGTCAAATTTCCTTCTGCTTGTATCTTCCAACACTCGTGCTTATAGGTTTTCGAAACTGTCGCTAGCGGGCAATAGTCTGGGTTCTCAGATGGTTAAAACATTGACCACCTGGTCTAGGGGGTATTAGTTGGACAAAGAGTCTCGATGATGTTTAGATAAGAAGCAGACTCTTAGTCCGCCTAATATGTGATAGAGTAAATTACATTAACATTAAACGCCCATATGTTTAACACGCGCTCTACTACCTGCAATGATCATAAGGATCTTATTTTAGCCACAATTTAAAATTAATTTTTCAATACACTCACTAAATTTTGTTTGTTAAGTTAATCTAAACTAGGGGCTACGCCCCTGGATGCTTCACGGACCATCCCCGCCTCGGCCTTTGGCCTCAGATGGCTGCTTCGCTTCTCTAGCAGTTGGAAGATTCGCTAGAGAATCTCATTAATCTTTGACTCGTTTGTACATAGGTTTGTAAAATTAAGAAACCAGGCTTAAATATATTAACAGTAATTACAAGATTAATAATAACCTCAAATATATGCTTTAGAAACGTGAGAGGCTTTCATTGCGATTTTAGTCCTAGTTCTACTATCTTCTGTCAACTAAAGTTTTGGATTCAGGCCTAAATATAGTAATAATTATTGCAGGATTAACATAACTTCAATACTATGTTTCAGAAATGAGCCAGGCCTATATTACAAAATTGACTATTAGAGTTTATCCATCTTTGCCAAGTTTACCTTTTTTTTTAACAAAATAAATTGTTAAATCAGGCCCAATTTATTCTAATCCCAACGTGATAAAACAGTATAAATTAGCTTGTTTTATAACAGTAATTAAAAACTATCCAATGAACAGCTGATTTTGTATAATAGGCTACTAAATCTCAGTTCTATTTCACTCTATTTCCAACGTGCTAAAACAGTATAAATTGGCTTGTTTATAAACAGCTGTTTTGATCGCTTTATTTACTATTTCGTTGTTATTTTTTAATCAACACGGCAACCCATAAGAACCTATGTTAAAATTTTTCAACTTTTTAATTAGATTTTTTCAAAAAAATTGCGTTTTTACACAAAGTACAACTATATGGGTGTACTTAAAAATCAAAACTACACCTAAATACAAAATTTCTTTGAATTCGTTAGAGCCGTTTTCGAGATCCGCGACAGATACAAAGATACATACAAAGATAGATGCAAGAATTGCTCATTTAAAGTAATGTATGTTTTATACAAGGTGACAATTAAGTCTTGAAACGGTTTAATATTCCATATATAAAGAAAATTTGAAGGTAGATGTGATTGAGTTCTACTCTATGTAAAAATACGATTTTATTAAGATTTCAAAAAAAATATCCGCCATCTTGGATCCTCCATTTTGAATGTAACTTAGTTTTTTTTTAAATAGGAAGGTGGTCATGTGCAACGGTGAAATTTGCACACCCATATCTTTAACCGTTTAAAAATGGCGGCCAAAAAACAACGAAATCGTGTTTTCCGATTTTGCTCCAATTTGCTTTACTATTTTTGTTTTAATAATTAATTATTATTCTTTTTGGATTCTGAACTATATAAGCTTTCAAATGATATGCCACGCAACGATATTCGGTTGAACCACTTGAAATCAATTTTGAAAAAATCAAAATAGCTGTAACTCAAAAATTTTAAATGCTCCCAAATATCGTTGTGAGGCACATCGTTTGAAAGCTTATTTAATTATAAATCCAAAAAGTGTAATAATTAGTATTTAAAAAATAGTATAACATTATGGAGCAAAATCGGACAACAAGATTTCGTAGCTTTTTGGTCCGCCATTTTTAAACTGTTAAGGTATGGATATGCAAATTTCACCGTTGGTTTTTTCTTGAAATTCTACATCGAAAATGATGTATCACATGACCACCTTTCTGTTTTAAAAAAACAAAGTTACATTCTATCTAAAAGGCGGATAAATTTTTTGAAATCTTAATAAAATAGTATTTTTACATAAAGTAGGTACCTCAATCACATCTACCTTAACATTTTCTTTATACACGAAATATTAAACCGTTTCAAGACTTAATTGTCACCCTGTGTACTGAAATTAAGCAACAGAGAAGCTTTGCCGGGTCAAATAGTTTTAAATACAAATGATTTTACTCCCAAAATCCAGTTTAGTCCGCAAACACGGCTACACCGATTTAAAGTAAGTTACTAATAAGAAATTATCCGGTTCTAAATAACCAATGGTATGGTTTTCTAACAAGTTACATATCCAAACAAATTCTTAACTAATTAATGTGTTTACCATCGAAACTAACTTCAGTTTCAGAGTGAGGGCATCGATTCCCAATTGTGCTGAATTATTAAGTCTGGTCTAAAAGTTAAACATGACCACAAACTTGTAGAGATTGTTGTAAACACGGCTTGGCCTTGTGTAAGACAAACACTGAGTGGGCGAATTTATATTTAGTTGTGAATCTGTGCATTGGAGCGTGCTCGCTCCTCGAAGTCGGTCACATGTGAGCAGTTGCAGGACGAAGGAGTACGAGCCTGAAGCAGTGTTCCTCCCAAAGAATACCCAGAAAATCTTTGATTTGAAAAACTAGTATGGCCAGACCAAAAATACAGGTAACTCTGCAGGACAACTGGTACCAATCTGTATCTATACTAATATTATAAAAAGTTTTTTTTTTTTTGTATGTAGGGGGTAATCTCTGGCACGACTGAACCGATTGAAAAAATAGTTGTACTAATAAAAAGCTACACTATCCCTGAGTAACATAGGCTATAATTCATTTCGATAAAAACCTTTTTTTATTTCAATATTTGTAAATTTAGTCGGAAAAATACTTAGGTTAGGCCTAGAATGATAAACCAACACATGTATTTACATTTATTACCACAGCAACCAATTGAATAAAATAACAGATAAAACAGCTGTTTGCTCTGATTGTTCCCGTTAACACATGATTTCACACTTTAAAGCAACTATTTGTATTTCTAACTTTTAGGTTAAATTTTTATTAAATTTTAAATCTGAGCCTTGCTGGTTCTTTTAACCATTAGGCCTATTATAACTGCTGTTATAAAATATACGAAATAATTTGATTTGATCATTTAACACTGTTTACCATCTTAGCTTTGGTGTTACAGTATTATTAATCCTGCGAAAACATGTAGATATTATACAGGGTGTAGAAAAAGTCTGGAAACGATTTAATATTTCGTATATAAAGAAAATTTTAAGGTAGATGTGATAGATTAACCCTACTCTATGTAAGAATACTATTTAATTAAGATTTTAAAATATTCATCCGCTATCTTGGATCCGCCATTTTCAATGTAACTTTTTTTTTAAATGGGAAGGTGGTCATGTGATAGATACATCACTTCGATGTAGAATTTCAAGAGAAAAACAACGGTGAAATTTGTACATAGGACCGATGTATTTTTAACCGTTTAAAAATGGCGGCTAAAATCAACGAAATCGTGTTTCCCGATTTTACCCCATTTTGCTGTACTAGTTTTTTTTAATAGCCTACTAATTACAATTATTTTGGATTTAGAATTAAATAAGCTTTCAAACGATGTGCCACACCACGATATCAAAAATATTAATTTCGGATTAAACCAATATAGCCAACGATTTATATTTGTGACAGTTTTCGGCAGGCCCACGACCGTTTTCTTTTGTTTATTTGTGAAACGATTTAAATGAAACACTAATGTTATCCAAAGCTGATATCAATACGTCACTGAAACCTACTTAAAACTTTGTTCAGCCGTTGTGGAGAGTAGTGTGCACAGGCAGACAAACAGACAAAAAGTATGTTTATTGTATGTATACATTACAGAGAAAGAAACTAACGAATTGCTAGTAAAGTTCAGCCATTTTCGCTGTTTGCACTAAAGTAACTAAACTGCACACTTCACTGACACCAAAGAGGTAATTTATTAACCACCGTAAACAAAGATGTAAAACTGTAGAAAATATCCGTGAAAAGTTTCTATCTATCTTAATTATTGTCCTGTAATACTAATAATAAATTCACCACTGAAAACAATATACCGACATTTGATGGGATCTAACAAAAGAAGGAACACACCGTAGTAAAATTTAACAGAATTGCGACAATCCCCCAAAAAACTGCAACTGTTTAACTTAAACTCTCCAATCAAGGTACGTTTTTAGCGAATTTCCATAGGAAACATGAGCTATTGCAGTAAGACCCAAAGTCGGGAGTGGCAAATGAGCACCGATCATGGTCCCCAGAACACGTTTTGGGGTGTCATTAACAATCATATATATATGTGTTTTCGCACTCTAGCGGCCGCATTTCAAGTCCGATTTGGTTCAAATTTGGTACGCATGTTGGTTGTCTACGTCACCCGGACGAGTTCGTTAGCCAAAAAAATCCAACAACCGGAAGCACGTTATTTGACCGGAAGTAACTATTTTTTTAGATTTTTCCTACGAGAATGAATTTAATTTAGAGTTTTTTCTACAAATATAAACGTAAGATGTTATTCTGCACATTTTGTGTTTTTACGCGACCTCACAGCTCGCTTGGTTCCCCCAAAATCGATCAAAACGTAAAATACTATAGAAGTACCCGCTTCAAAGCCATGTGGTGGATTCTACCGTGGGGTTGGCGTGCGAATCACGCAATGCTTTGTGTATTGAAGATACTCCCAATACGGGGGATGGCGTGTGAAGCAAGCAATCCTTTGTGTAGGCTATTGAAGATACTCCCAATATGCGGAATTTCATGCGAACTATTTTGCAGCTATTCAGCATCGTCGTGAATAGGCCTAGACCTATTTCCCAAATTGTTGGTAGAAGCCCTAAAACATAGGCCTATAAAATAAATTTTGTAAATTTGCTCAACTCACGTCAGCGGTTCAATTGCTATGGCAATTAATGTAAATTAATTCAAGAAAGCATGTGTTTTGGTTAATCAATTTAAATTAAGAGACGATCGGTTCCGTCCTGAGCTGAAACTTTAGGTTAGGCCTAGAAAGTAATTGTATGTAAGTTATTAAGACAGGAAAAATACTTTATTCATAGTCTACATACAATTATTTTATGTTAGGCCTAGACGGATGAACCAACATTTTATTAATAAGTTATAAAGTACTGTACTTCTAATTTTTCTGTGACTTCTTTATTTTCTTTATTGCGCGTTTCTTTATTATAGTTTCAACACTTTATGTTTATTGAATGTATATACAATGCACAAACATTTAACTGTGTTTACCATTTTAGCTTTGATGTTATAATTAATTCTACACCTTTATTATAATAACATTAAACGTATGGAAACAGTAAATATTTATATAAAAAACAATCTAATAATAAACGGCAATTGAAAGATTAAAATTATGTGCTTGTGTTGCCGTTGAGGCTGGTAAAAGAATTGAAAAAAAAAAAGGCGTGATGAACTTCGTTCCTGTCGGGGGTCACACGAACGCACACACTTACTTTTTTCGTGTGTTCGGAAATACTTGTGCTCGCATTATAATGCTAAAGTATTGAAAACTTGTGAAAATTCTAAAAAAAATTACCCCCACTTTTTATGACTTTTCTTGACGTTTTCGAGGTCTCTGAACACGATAAAGTAATAAAAAATTTAGTGCCCGCCTAGATCTGTCTGTGGACACGATATATGCAATCACAGACGTCGTAGAAAACTTCTATTGGTGCCAAAATCTTCGTAATTTCACTGCGGAAAGTTGAAAAGCTTTTGAGCTTTCTAGCGTGGCAGCAGCGTGATGTGCGTTACAAAAACGTCACGTCTTTGAGTATTAAAAAAAAAAAAAAAAAAAAACACGAGCCGATGTCTCGAAAAAGTGTTCCATCTTTTCATCTTGTTAGATCTTTGAAATTTGATTTACCGCCAACAGTGAAACATATAGTTTCTTGATACCAGGTGTCTTTAAAGTCCCACACTCCTCCTTTAACTTTTGTGTTTGTTTAAACGAACACATACCCTTTAGGGAACGATACCAACTTAGCCCAAAGTATCTTTTGAAGCAATCGTAAATTTTGAGTGTCCCCTAAAATGGGGGATTTTGTGGGCAACTCAAAATTTTTAAATAGGAATTATGGTCATGTGATACCTCATTTTAAAGGTATATTTAGGACTAGGAAAATGACATAAAGAAAATAAAAATCAGACCACCCAAAACAAAATTGCGGCCCTAAACGTGTTGACATAAATCGACATAAAGTTACTAATATCTCGAAAAAAAAAATGTTTATTTCAAAGTGTTTGACATAAAAAATTTATTTCAAATCGATTTCGTAAATTTTATTTTTTACAAAATTTTCTAAGATGTAGGAGTCCACTTAAAATTTACGAAATCGATTTGGAAGCAATATTTTAGGCCAAGAACTTTGAAATAAACATTTTTTGTCTCCTGAAATTTTTTCAAAAAACTCTTCCTTTTCGAGATGTTAGCAACTTTATGTCGATTTATTTCAACACGTTTAGGGCCGCCATTTTGTTTTGGGTGGTCCGATTTTTATTTTCTTTATGTCATTTTCCTAGTCTTAAATATACCTTTAAAATAAGATATCACATGACCATACTTCCCATTTAAAAATTTTGAGTTGCCCCCAAAATCCCCCATTTTTAGACGACACTCAAAATTTCCGATTGCTTTAAAAGACACTTTGGGCTAAGTTAGTATCGTTCCCCAAAGGATATTTGTTTGTTTTAACAAACGCAAAAGTTAAAGGTGGAGGGTGGGACTTTTAAGACAACTAGTTGACTATATATACAGGTAAATGAAAAAATGAATTTTGTTGTTCATAGAATTGGTGGTCACCCTCATCTACACTATAACCTACGAGAACATTCCATAATTGCGATTTTTTAAATGATTTTGTTTGTTTAAACGTACATTCGTTGCTTTTTTTATTTTGACCCGTCCGATACTGCTAAGGACAGTTGAAATAAATAAATATCGTTCACTTCCCGAGTTTAAATTCAAATAATAAATTATACGTCGCGAATTGTACTGTGAAACAGAAAATAAAGTTGTTCTATAAAAAG
>JAGFPH010004573.1:78127-94198 GCA_018207615.1 Philaenus spumarius | reverse complement strand
GCGATGTATAATTTATTATTTGAATTTAAACTCGGGAAGTGAACGATATTTATTTATTTCAACTGACCTCAGCAGTATCGGACTAGTCAAAATAAAAAAGCAACGATGGTAAGTTTAAACCTACACAAAATAAAAAAAAAGAAAACCATACCAATTATGAAACATTTTCGAAGGTATTAGTGGAGATAAGGGTGACCACCAATTCTAATAGACAACAAAAATTCACTTTTTCAACACAAATATTATAAATAAATACATTTTTTTTTTTTTAATAGTATGTATGAGGTAATCTCTGGAACTACTGATCCAATTGAAAAAATAATTTTACTAATAAAAAGTTACACTATCCCTGAGTAACATAGGCTACAATTAATTTTGATAAAAACATTTTTTATTTCATCTATCTATATAAAAGCGAAATGGCACTGATTCATTCATCAGCAGAACTAAAAATCTACTGAACCAAATGAGTTCAAATTTGGCATGCATGTTCAGTTGGACCTTTAGACGCGCACTAAGAACGGATTTTGAAAACATCCCAAAGATACCCCCAATATTCGCGTTTTCCTAGCGATTTTTTGCTTTTTCTCAGCTTTTTCGAGAACTAATTGGCAGAAAAAGTTGAAATTTGGTACTTAGGTTCGTTTAAGGCCTAAAAGTAGTCTGTTAAAAAATGTTTGAGATTCTCCCAAAATTACGCCAGAAATAGACGTTTTTGCATTTTTCCTTGCGTTTTCAATGCGTTTTTGATCATCCTCAAATTACGCCCGAACGGATTGGAATGAAATTTGGTATGTAGCTTCCTCTAGGGCCTTAGGCGCTCTCTAAGAAAGGGTATGAAAAATTTCGAAATTTTAGGAGGGGTTTGGGGGGATCAAAGTTACTAAAATCATAATTTCAGATCTTTTATTATTATGACAATAGTGCTTTTATTACTTAAGATCTATATATATAAAAGCCAAATACCACTCACTAACTGAACACTTCAAAAGATTACAATTACGTTAAAAAGACTGAAAATACTAACCACCACGGACAACGCCGTACGTGTCAGCTAGTTATTAATAAATTTAGTCGGAAAAAATCTAAGGTTAGGCCCAGGTTGATGAACCAACACGTTTAATTACATAACAACCATAACAACCACTTGAATAAACTAACAGATAAAACAGCTCTTTGCTCCAATATTTCCATTAACTGCTGATTTCAAACTTTGCAGCAATTATTTGTATTTCTAACTTCTAGGTTAGGTTTGTATTAAGTGTAGGTCTGAGCCTTGCTGGTTCTTTTAACTGCTGTTATAAAATGTACGAAATAATTGGATTTTAACATTTACCATTATTTGTCATCTTAGCTTTGGGGTTATTATTAATCTACACCTTTATTATTAAAAAAACTCAATATGATTATGTGTTTAGAACGGTGTTGGCGTGCGGAGCTTGCAGGGGTTTCCCCTAGTATTTTATATAATATAAAAAGAACATATTTTTCATTGTTGGCGGTAAATCAAATTTCAACAATCTAACAAGATGAAAAGATGGTATACTTTTTCGAGACGTCGTCTCGTGTTTTTTTTTTTATACTAAAAAATGTGACGTTTTTGTAACGCACGTCACGTTGATGTCACCCCGCTAGAAAGCTCAAAAGATGTTCAACTCTCCGCAATAAAATTACGAAGATTTAGGCACCACCAACATTTTCTACGACATCTGTGAGTGCATATATCGTGTCCACAGATAGATACAAAATTGTTTATTGCTTTATCGTGTTGAGAGACCTCGAAAACGTCAAGAAAAATCATTAAAAGTGGAGGTAATGGTTTTAGAATTTTCACAAGATTTCAATACTGAAGCATTTTAATGCAAGCACAAGTATTACAGAACAATACGAGGTGAAGTTTAACGACCGAGGCTGAGCAGAAGTCGGAAAATGAGCGAGGATCGAAAAGCCACTTTTGGCCCGTGTGATGAACGATACTTTTCGTCACACTATGATTAATAGTATTAATAGTTTTCAAAATAACCTATCGTTTGTTAATAACATTCCTGGAGTACAATGACAACATGCAGCACTAACTAAATTATTGAGATCAGCTGATTTTAATATCAATAGCGATACAAATAAAAACCTTTCTTAATTCTAAGAATGTATAGGCATTGATATATTTCAGGAAAAGTTTATCTTGCCTTTGGTGTTTTATTCTGTCATTAATATTAATAGACACAAATTGCACTATTACCGAAACAAGTACATGAATAAACGTACTGATATACTTTTTTTAAATAATAAGTTAAAAGTTTATTTATTGAATACTTGTAAATAATATCAATATGTAGTTTTTATTCTTACTCGCGTTTCTTTCTTTTTTTAAATCGGTATTATATCTAATAAATTAATAAGACGACTTTTCAAATCATAATTAATTATTATTGATAGCGCTACGTGTGTTATAATTTATAACTAATTTAGAGAGCGGCACAAATCTCCATCTGATTTTGCTGATATAGACCGAGAAAACGCTATATTCAATACTCACAGCTGATATTGAAAGTGACTATTTCCGATACAGTGTGATGAAACATGTTTTTCCTAATATCTTTGTTATGATTTTGGTAGTCTTAAACTGCATTAAAATGACGTTTTTAAAGGATATTTTTTACAAAATTTTTCCGGTGGTATTTAACCCCCCCCCCCCCCTTGCTCAATTCTAGATCCGCCCCTGAGCATTGCATAAACTCGCCTGGAAATCATCGGAACAAAATTATAACAAAACATCGTGGAAAGCGCCACTCCCCCGTTACAGATGAGGTTGTAGTTGATCGGGAATGCAATAGATGTGACATTGTCTTGCGTTTATAATACTTATTTGCGCGAAAGACATCTCCGGCACAGTCAGTTCGTATAATATTTGTATGCCGCTGTTAGGAATAGTTAGGAAATGGTTAGGTTATTAGTAGGTCAAATATAATGTGGTAATTGATTAGGTAATGTTTGGTGTAAGATTATTAGAACAAGACACAGAGCACGAAGGTGGGAAGTGTAGAAATGCCCGACATTGAGAAAACACGCAACATGTAGGTCGCTTACAAGCGGAAGTTCCACTATATAAACTTGATCCTGACCTAGAACTGGGACTAGTGAATGGAGAGAACAGTGTGGGTTGGTCGAGGAGGAAGCCAGCAAGTTAACAGACGGACGGACAGACCAGGCTCTGTTGTTTGAACAAGCCAGGGTCTAAGGAAGACTTTGAACGAAGAAACGATGCTAGTGCCAATAGTGAGACCGAGAGGTCTCAACAGATCTCTATGTATTGGCAAGGGCAAACGCTGGACAATTATACGTTAATCGGAACACAAGGGCGTTTGGAAGACTTTGGGCAAAGTCGACAGGGGCTTCTGAGAGCTGACGAATAGGCAGAGTACATTCAACACGGTCACATTGGTGTCTTAACAAAGGTGTAGGCCAGAGTTTATACTTAAGAGCTGATACTTCAGAGTGGGTCAACAATCAGTAAAGGTGTGTCAATAGCGCTAAGATAGTTCATATAGTAAATTGTAAATGGTTCTGCGAGAATAAAGTTGTATTACCCCTGAACCACTTGGTGCATTAATCATTCATTGTAACACAACCCGACTAACGTTGATTTTGAACCCTAATACGACAGAAGTGGTTTTTGTTAGACTCATAGGTGTGTCCAGGACTTCAGTAGTGATGGTGCCAAAAACTTTTTGTGGGCATAGAGTTTGAAGTACCATGCGCAAAAATACGAGGAAATATTTGAAAATTATTGACTAAACATCTTTTTATACTATCTGGCAGCCATATAAATTACTTTTCTTTATTCTTGATTTAGTTTGGATAATGAATGTAAAGAACTGTGTTTTTTAGAATTCTTACTTACATGTAAATACAAAGAAGGCCTACAATATTGGTAGGAACACAGAAGTGTAAGTTTTATCAATGTGTATTGTAAAAAAATCAATATAAACAAGGTTAAAGTTTATTATTTTGTACTTGATAAAGTCAAAATGAAGACCAAAGTGATACACGTCACTTGAAGATGAAGTATTGCTTTTGATGATGTTTCACGTCACTTTATAGAGTCATCCGACGATCGAATGCAACACTGTTCTTGAAGTTGTCAATTATAATCACATGTCCTTGCATTAGTAGCCAGTTCTTGTTCCACAAACGGAATCATCAAGTTTTCTAAACGGTCTTGACGCATTGTAGATCTGAGATTGGATTTCCTGACGCTCAGTTTAGAGAAGACTCTTTCATTTGTGCAGCTGGTTACAGGCATTGTACAAAATCTATTAACAACAGTACTAAAGTTTTCATAGAGTGAGCCTCGTTGGATAACCATTCTATCCATTCCGGAACACTTTTAGGCGGGAATTTTGTATCAGTTTTCCCATGCTTCTTTGATTAAAACAGCTTAAATTCTGCCTCTAGTTCTGCAGAATTGACATTGAATTGTTTTGCGAGAATTTCAAAGTCCTCATTTTCACACTTGTAACAGTCATTAAGATTTAATCCCATCAATTTTCCTGAAGCTGAGATCACTTTTTTTGTTTCTTGATCAAATCGAGTATTCAGATTTTCTACAAGGCGGTCCAAAACAAAGATACCATTTTGAGTTTAATTTATTCGGACTATATACAGCTATACCCGGGGGATGAATGTAATTTCCTTGCATGCCATGATAGTTCATTAAGCTGCCATTAATACAGAAGCGAATTTATACCCTGTTCTGGGCTACAAAGTAAAATGAGTTAGCAGTGCAACGTGAAAACATATTTAATAGTCGAATGTGTTGAAACGCTGCAAACACTTCCAGTTGAAACCGTTTCAGTAAAAATATATGTGGAGCCTGTACTGAATGCTTTTAAGGAGAAAATTTCGTGTATGAAATAGTGGATTTGAGTAGATTCCATCACGTGACTTCTTTTCCATTACACCACGTACGCGTTTCGGAGTTTTTGGAGTGAAACTTCTTTAGGAGCGGTATTAAAAATCTATATATATAAAAGCGAAATACCACTCACTCACTGACTCACTCATCACGATTTCTTAAAAACTAAAGAACGGATTGAAATGAAATTTCTTATGTAGCTTCCTCAAGGGCCATAGGTGCTCACTAAGAAAGGATTTTTAAAAATTTGAAATTTTAGGGGGGGGATCATAGTTTGATTTCTTTAAAACTACCTAACGGATCGGAATGAAATTTGGTATGTAGCTTCCTCTAGGGCCATAAGTGTTCACTAAAAAAGGGTTTTAAAAATTTGGAAATTTTAGGGGGGTTTGGGGGGTAAAAATTACTAAATCACGATTTCTCCAAAACTACCGAACAGATTGAAATGAAATTTGGTATGTAGCTTCCTCTAGTGCCATAGGCGCTCGCTAAGAAAGGGTTTCAAAAATTCGAAATTTTAGAGGGGGTTTGGGGGAATCAAAGTTATTAAATCACGATTTCTTCAAAACTACCAAACGGATTGGAATGAAATTTGGTATGTAGTTTCCTCTAGGACCATTGGTGCTCACTAAGAAAGGGTATGAAACATTTCGAAATTTTAGGAGGGGTTTGGGAGGATCAAACTTACTAAAATCATAATTTCAGATCTTTTATTATTATGACAATAGTGCTTTTATTGTGTAAGATCTATATATATAAAAGCCAAATACCACTCACTGACTGAACACTTAAAAAGAATACAATTACGTTAAAAAGACTGAAAATACCAACCACCACGGGCAACGCCGTACGTGTCAGCTAGTTTACCTATATAAGACGAAAAGTGAAACTCTTTTCCTTCTTTGATTTCAATGGGCAGTTGAAAGAAAATAAAGAGAGAGAGAATTATTTATTATTTCTCCTTCGCATACGTCACAGACAGTCTACGCGCATGCGCTTGGTGTACTGTGTTAATACGTAGCATAGGGAACCAATAGACGCTTTCGCATTACACTGTATATTAACCGAACAAGTTGCAATACTTATTTAATTTTGTTGTAGAAATATTGAAGGTAATGGACGAACTTAGCTGTACATGTTTGAATCTTTTATTGTTTTCAGTTCTTTTTGTTTGCTTCGTTCTTCGACAGAAACTACCTAGGCCTACAAATAACTAACTATATCTAACTGAGTCTGGGGATTTTCAACATGGTAAATGTAGAGAGCCTATAATTTAATATTTTACTAAAACACCTAAAATTCATTTTGAAAAAAAATCATACATTTCAATAAAATTCATAAGTAAACCAACGATTGTAATTCTAAATATTTTAAATTCAGTAACTTAGACAAAAGTAAAGCAATGTTCATTTTAAAATTTACCTAATTTTTCATCGCCAGTAGGCCTATATTTTTAAATGAATAAAAGTCTAAAATTGTATGATAAAATTAGCAATAACTCAGACCAAGAGTTGATAGTGAAGATTGTGAGTGATAGTTTAAAATATAGTTTTATGTTTGTAGGCCTGTTTGTTTCTTAGCTGTCAAGAATAAAGTAAAAACAATGATTATAAAAGTGCATACATTTTAAACAATTTCTAATCTCAAAGCCGATCATATACAAGTACAAAAGGGTCAATGCATAAAATCAACTGTTTCTATAATTAATTCAAAAAGTTTTATTTCTAAAGCGCGAGTCTCAATACATGACTTTACGCGACACGTGTGACAGGTCCTCCACCTTACACAGGGTGGTCGGAACTAAGTGTTAAAAACTTCGGGAAATGGTTCTACGAGTTAAAATAAAGAGAAAATCAAGAAATAATATTTTATCGAAAAACGGTTCATTTTCCAAATATCCGCCATTTTCTTTCTTTTACTAAATAATTAATATATAGAGAACGGTTTAACCGATTGAGTTAAAACTTACCATGACGTTTAACCTAAGAATTATCTATTTTAAGAAAAAATAACGATTGTATCCAAACATGCGCTTTAATTGTATATTACTAAAAAACCGTACATTTTAACAAAAATTTCAAGATACCGTTTTTGTAGCCTTTTTGATTCCCTATCGGATTATATAACATTCAAAACAATCGGATGAAGGATAACAGTTAAGTTAAAGATAATGTCAGCAAATGTACATACAATATTGTAGTATTTACTGTTTTCGTATAGGATGCCGCCGGGTTGAATAAACCAATTATTACACATAACTTAGCTTTATCCTTCATCCGATTGTTTTAACAGATACTTCATCCGATAGGGAACCAAAAAGGCTACAAAAAAAGTGTCTTGACATTTTTTGTTAAAATGTACGGTTTTTTAATAATTTAGGTTTGAAATATTCAAACAGCCGCCATTTTGAAATACATGATTTTATATAATCGTTTATTTTTCTTAGGATAGACTATTGTTAGGTTAAACTTCTTGCCAAGTTTGAACTCAATCGGTCAAACCGTTCTCTAGATATTAATTATTTAGTAAACGAAACAAAATGGCGGATAATTGAAAAATGGAGCGTTTTTAGAATTTTGTTGTTGTTATTTTCTCTTTATTTTAACTCATAGAACCATTTCCCAAAGTTTTTAACACTTGGTTCCGCCCACCCTGTATAATAATTCATTAATAATCATAATATAGTCAAAGTGACTTGGAAACCAACAATTATGAAAATAATAATATAGTGCTTCTGGATCAATGTTCATAGTGGTCGTGCTAAATAATGGCTTGCGCACAAACAATAGCTGATGTCAGAGTTTACAGTTTAAAGGGAGGCAGCTTTAGGATGAATGTTCGATTCTAGGTCTGTTAATAACCTTGTTTTGGAGCAGACTCCAGATCACGCAGTGTGAACTCCTGGGCGATGGCTTGCCTCCTTTTTAGGGTGTGACTTTCCACTCTCGTGCGAGCGTCCGGATGTTGTCATGATAGTTTGTGGTGAAGAAGGTTCTTCAAATAAGTGTTGTACTACTTTAACCAGTTTATTTCAAATATTACAATCAATCCACTTCTGGCCCGAACTTGCAACTAAAGTAAGGAAGGCACATTCAAGCGAATCCACCTTGTTTAGCAAAATCCTTTCTAAGTGTGCGTCTATGACTAAATAAGAATATGCCTTTTAATTGTCGTATTTGTATATTAAGTAGGTTTTTTCTCTATATGTAGTAATCAGGACAAAAACCTCTTATATGAACATTGTGTATCAGTATCCAAGTCACTACTTAAAGTAAAAATTATTATATTTACCTTCGTATTTCCGTCGTGTGACTTCCTTTTATATTATTGCAACGCGTTTCGGAATCTATGTTCCATCGTCTGGCTTCTCTGAAGATCAGGTCGTCATATATTACAATAAAAACATTTCACAAACACAAACGCACGACGGAATTACGAAGGTAAATATAATAATTTTTACCTCTTATATGTATAGATTGCAACCATAAAATATTAAGAATTGTAAAATGTGGTTCTATTCTGATTACAGATAGAAATAAGTCCACACAACCACTTGGTAAACGATTTAATGGTGAGTGAAATATGTAATTGAAATAATAATCATAATAGGTACTGATTTAACTATATAATTAATCTTAGAATATATTTTTAATCTTATAATGTACATACTTAATGCCTTCCGTGACCATTATAGCTCCTTCTCCGAAATAATTGACGAACATTTGGAAAAAAGTAATAAATTCACTATAGAGAGTGTTCTGAAAAAAGTTTTCAAGAATTCAAGGAGTGATTTCTTACATCAAAATAAGAAGAAAAGTTCCTATAAACGTAGGTCCAAAAGTGCTCCGTTTTCTGTCTAGCAGCAAATTTGTTTTTTACAAAATAATTTATATCTAGAGAAATGTTTGACTAATTGAGTTCAAACTTGGCATGACGTTTAGCCTAGTAATGATATATCTCAAGAAATGTAAGCGATTAAATACAAGCGTTCGTTTCAAAATGGCGGCTGTTTGAAAATTGCAAACTTAAATTACTAAAAAACCGTAAATTTTATCAAAATATGTCAAGACACCTTTTCAATTCCCTATCGGATGGTCTTACTATAAAAACAATCTGATGAAGGATAATAGTTAAGTTATCTATACATAATTAATTTGCTAGGGGTTATTTTGTGAGTAGAACTCCTCCTAGAGTTTTTAACCGATTTTGATGTTTTTGGTGTCATTTTACAGAGCTCACTCTGAAGTTGTGCTTCCCTTAAAATGAGCTCAATGTATGTTAAGGGCTTCGCCCCAGTGGCCCTCAAAGTTGCCATGTTAATCTTATGGAAGGTCAATCTTAAGGAAGAAGAAGAAAGATTTCTTTTGATTTTATCAGGGGCACAAAAAACAGCTGTTCGTATGAAAAACTTAAAACAGCTGATTTTGATCAACAGCTGATTTTGATCAACAACTGATTTGGATCAAAAACTGAATATAATTTTAGGTTAGGTAAATCAAGCAATAGCGATGCATTGCCCGGTCCACTAGTGTGTAATAACTTTGTTTGTTCAACAAGGCATCCTATAACAACACAGTAAACACAACAATATTGCATGTACATATGTTGTTATTATCTTTAACTTAGCTATTATCCTTCATCCGATTGCTTTTAGGTCTACAGTTGCACCATCCGATAGAGAATCAAAAGGGATACAAAAAAGGTATCTTGAAATTTTTTCCTAAAATTTAGCCTACAGGTTTTGAGTAATTTAGGTTAACAATTTTAAAACATATTGAAACGCATGATTGGATATAATCGCTTAGTTTCTTGAAATAGATCATTGTTAAGTTAAACTTCGTGCCTGGTTTGAACTCAATCAGTCAAACATGTCTCTAGGTTTCAATTATTTTATTGAAAAAACAAAATGTCGACTGGACAGAAAACTGAGCATTTTTGGACCTATGTTTATTGGAACGTTCCTCCTTATTTTGGTGTGGGGAATCATGTCCTGAATTTTTGGAACCCTTTTTCTGAACATCCTGTGTACTAAATTCTCACACAATAGTTGAAAACACTAAAAAAAGATGTTCGTAAAAAATATAACATTGTTGGATTGCCACTAAGGTCGCCTGATCTGAACCATTAAACTTGTATTTCTTTAGGTATATTATGTAGGCTTATTTTGGATGTTGTAGACAATTACCAAGAAATTACGTTTTCAGTTGTTTTTTTTTAAGTTGGTTATCTTTTGACTTACAGAAACGGTAAGGAAAACATTCAGTTTGTCGTTAAAAAAATAAAATATTTTGTGAACACTTCAAGGTATTCCACGTTAAAAATTTGTAACGGTCGCCATTTTGAAAATTAAATATATACATTCTCGGTGTTTGGTACACTTGTAAATCGTAACATACAAAATGCTTATACTAAATTTGAACTTAATATCTTGTCTATTTCTGGAGTTACAGTAAGGTTTTTGTAAAAAAACAAAATGGCGGATTGCGACTGAACTAAGCCAAATTAGAAAAAAACGTTGCTCAACAATTTTAATTTATTTCAATGTATACAATACGACTCTGCAGAGCCCGCTAAAAGTTTTCGTTGAACTCTGTATTGTGACTAAAACTGCTTTTCAAGTTCGGGTTTGTGTCATTGATCTAATACAAAGATGTTTACATTGAGGTACAATTCCACGAAGGCCTTCGTCGTAACAATCTTAAGGACATTTGCAAATTATACCTATTTTCAACAAAAGATTTTCGTTGGGCAGCCTCTATTAAAAGAAATACTTGAAAATATCCTTAACTTAATAATTCTTCCGTGGATTTACAAAATGTCAGGTTATTTTACATGACAATACGTCTGCTAAACAGACATGACAGACAGAAAGACAAACTTGGTTACGACTTGAGCTAATTGTCTGTCTAGTACATTTACTGTCAATTACTGTACATATTCTATGTAAAGGTAGGCGCTAGAAGTTAGTTCTTATGTCTAACCTAATCCTTGAGCTGTCGTTAAATTATTAATTTTCTTAGTTCGTTAACAGTTGAAACAGTATGTGCACAGGGAATAATATGAGGCTTGACAATAAAGTTCCCGGATATAATCTTAATACCTGGTACATAGAAACCAATCAACTGGCAAGGTTGTTTTTACTACTTGCGAATATTATAATTTAAAAATCTGCAGAATGTATTCTATTCAAGAAAGTATACATTATTATACCGGGTGTCCATTTTAACTGGGCCACCATTAGGATCTCTTACAGTACAAGATTTACAGCAAACTTTAAATGGGGGACTTCACCTAGTTTTTAGTGGCCATTAAAAATATGAATTTGAAATTTCGAAAATATGCCGCCATTTTCGAATATGATGGATTTGGGGTTTACATTTAATTTTAAGACTTTTTTAATTCTTGGTATATTTTTGCGAAACTTAACCGTTTAGCCGCTAGAAGCACTGAAATTTTTAAAAACTCTCATTTCAACAAATTATTAAAGAAGATTATTTTCAATTTGAAAACAATAAAATTTAATTCAAAGTGCAATATGTTTTACAATGGAATGTTAAAAAGCTGTTGCAATTTCAGAAATACTTTATTTTATACAAAAAACATACTTAAATTACTGTTAAAAATTGCAAACGCAACCACTGGGTATTGTGTAGAAGATGTATTTATGTAGGACTGCGCACGCATGTATTTATGAAGATGGACGAAACTTTGAAAACCTGCTTTAAGACATAATAAATTAAGTCATCTTGACTGCCTTTTTCTGTCCCAAAACATTTTGTGGTTATGTAGAAGAAGAAATCTGTAAAAATATTACAGTTGTCTTGTAAGCTATTTAGGAAATTTTAACAGAATTTAAGTACGTTTTTTATTTAAAATAGTGTATTCATGAAATTGCAACTCCGTTTTACCATTTTATTGTAACAAATATTGCACTTTGAGTTAAATTTTATTGTTTTCAAATTGAAAATAAGCCTCTTTAATAATTGTTGAAATAAGAGTTTCTGAATTTTTCAGCACTCCTACCGGCTAAACGGTTAAGTTTATAAAAAAAAAAAAAACACCAAGAATAAAAGTCTTAAAATTGCATATAAGCCCCAAATCCGTTAAGTAGGGGTTTCCAAAATAAATTCAAAAGTTGGCCGCCATATTGGAAATTTTGAATGGCCACTAAAAAGTAGGTGAAGTCCTATATTTAAAGTTAGCTGTGAATCTTGTGCTTTGTGAGATCCCAATGGTGGCCCAGTTAAAATGGACACCCCGTATGTTTTCTTGTTTAGAAAACAATACTAAATATGCAAAGTGTTTTTTATTTTTTCCTCCATTTTGTTTTTGACTTCCAAACGGATTATTTTGTAATACATTAAAGTTTCAAAAGTAAGTCTTTTTAGAAAACGATATGTGACCAGTGAATGCTCACGGAATTTAAAGTTAAGGGAAAATTTCAATTTTGCTCAAAACACAAATAGAAAGATATTCGTTTTAATCTACCGATGTAGACCAAAAATAATTGTTGTTAGGTAAATTGGCAAATTTTGCATATTAAAGGCGTGACAAAGTTCACTAGGCTAAAAAAAAGAAAAAAGAAAGTTTGGTAAAATTAATGTAATACAAATTATAAAGGAAAGTTTTATAAATAAATGTAATACAATATTTAAATACATTATTACCGATATATCGGTCGTGTATTGGTTGAAGCAAACACAAGATGGTAAATGTCCGAACAATAAATACTAATAAAACAATTTTGTGTTTCTTTAGGTAGGCCTATGGTAACTTTAAACGCATGCAATATTGTTAACATAAAGGAGGAATAGTTATTTTTCAGTTTTTCAACACCTCCACACATCTAGTGTGATTTGTTTGTACACCTTTATCTTTGGAGAGATAATACAGTAACAATATTAATAAAGTTTACACGTGTTAGAGATCGCCGTGTTCTATTACAACACATAACATTAACAGATGACTGCAATATAAGGGATGTGACTCATTGGGTAGAGTGGAGAGCAGCTGGTTGAAATGTTCCTAAGTGTTTTCTTTGTCACATTTATAAGTAATCTTTTAGTCCGTAACGTGTGTTTTATTTGTGTTAAATTTACTGGTGAAGTATACAATTTAAACCACTCATTGTTTTGTATACAATAAATCTGTCTATTATATAGAAAAGTGTTTCTACTTCTTCTTCTCATAATTATAAAGTAATAAGAATACATTAAATGCGTGTATTTACAGTGTAATATCGGCCTAAAATAGACGTGCATGAATGGATTAATGAGATTCCCGCTGTCCCTATCTACTATCTAGCGAAACCACTGCCAAGGGAACGGGCTTGGAAAAATTAGCGGGGAAAGAAGACCCTGTTGTGTCAGTAAAAATAAAAATAAACGTTAATAATCATATTTTTTGCTGTAGTATCGTGAAAAATAGTGTTCAAAACTCGTGGGAAAATGTACTTTCCTGGTGCTGGTTCTCTTTAAATTTGTAACATACGAATTCAATAAATCTGTTTTCACTTAATGTGCAAAGAAAGAAATAAAGTTAAACGGGGCACACCGGAGATCGTGAAGCTATCGAATGTGTGATGGGGGTTGGCGAGTGGAGCCCCCCTATTATTGGAATAAAATAATAGTTATTTGGTTTTTAATATACCTTGTCAAAAGTAGTCCAGGTTTTCTTTCTTGTAGCTACAGTTGTTTCGCCTCAACACGAGGCATCTTCAGGCGTAGCACACTTATAATAAAAACTCAGTCACTACACGGACATTTAAGTTAAATAAGATTAACAGAAGGGGAAGGATGTGTCCACACCAATTAATTAACCTTTCTTCTAGTACAAGTACCATATCGGTATGCAATTATTTATATGTTTTCGTGTGCGCGTTCAAGTCCGTGTAGTGAATGTGTTTTTATTGTAGGTGTACTAGGCCTGAAGATGCATCGTGTTGAGGCGAAACAGCTGTAGCTATAAAAAAGAAAAATTTAACTACTTTTGACAAGGTATGTTTAAAAACCAATTTTAAATCAGCAGTTCGAAGGGCAAATATGGAATCAATAAGTATGTTGTCCGTCTAAGTCACTTTAACAATTTAAGTATAAACTAACTTGTAGGAAGTTAGTGTAATTTATGTTTACTGCGTAGGGGTAGATACCCCATTTTATTCCCGTTAATTATTATAGTTACCATATTCTCGAAATAATTCTGGTACTAGTCATGTGTAAATTGTGAAACTTTCAGTGAAATTAGTTGACTGGTTTTGAGTATGTAGGAAAAGTAAATGTATGAGTTATTTTAAATGTTAATGGTAATTTATCCATTTCATCCTTTTGACTAAAGTAATCGATTTGCAAATGATTTTATGTGGCACTTAAGAATATCTCGAAAACGGTGCGTTCTAGAGCATTTTTGACGATTTTCGACTCCTCTCTAGTCTTTGCCAGAGTCCTTTGCCAGTTATTTGCCTATACAACGGTAAAGTGTATATGCCCCTGAGGGCTCTACCCCCCACCCCCAGTCATATTTTGACTTCTACAAATTGGGTAAAATATATGTTTTTAATGAAAAGAAAAAACACGTTATATTCCGTCGGCTTCAATTATATTGCAATGATTTCAAGCTTTTTCATTGGTTTTTCACAAAAATCATCAATATATCGAAAATGGTGTGTTCTAGAACATTTTTTACGATTCTCGACCCCTATTTAGGGTACACCATATTTGCCAGTTACGGGCTATACAACGGTAAAGAGTATATGCCTCAGGGATCTCTCTCCCCCACAAGTCGAATTTTGATTTCTACAAATAAGGTAAAATAAGTGAGTGACGAGTCACAACATGTTTTTAAATGCAAAAAAAAAGACGTTATTCCGTCAGGGGTTTTTGACAATTCTCAACCACTCTTTAAGAGACACGGAAATATACACATTTTTACCTCCATTTGTTACAATTTGTCAACATTTACCATCAGACTGATTGTATTATACTTCTGCTTTCACCATGAATTATTCCCGTGCGAAGAACGGGTACAACAGCTAGTTATTGTGCATGTGTAACAATCCCCTTTCAACTCACTTGACTCTCGTAATTGTACTGTCTAAACACTCCTGACGTTAATATGGATAATCTGTGAAAGTTTCAGTGAAATCGGTCCAATAGTATTTGAGCCTATTGAGGACAAAGAAACAAACATTCATTTTATAAATATAGATATGTAATACACTTATTTTGATCATATACTACTAGGCCCCCGTGAAAAATCACAGGCAGATTAATTAGATACACATCAGAAATACATCATGTAAAAAAACACTAATTAAAAACAACATAGGCTACTTGATCTAGGCCTACCTAATTATGCTGAAGGGGATTTTTAACTCGGTAAATGTGTACAACTATAAGGATTATAAAACTGAAGGCCTATTTAAACATATTCATTTACGTTATTATATAATTAAAGGGAGAGAAAAACATTATCTTTTAATTGCTTTTTATTTCATATTGATTGATCAAATGGTTTAGAAGTTATTAATATTATAGTGAAAAAATTAATAATCGAATATTTTTATGTCTGTTATACGAAGATATACGAATGTTTCTGAAGTTAAACGAATAGATATTACTTCTTAAAATTTGTATAAACGAATATACATTGATGATAAAAGGTTGTATATAAAAAATATACAGTTTAAAACCTCAAAGAAAATCTTATAACGCATTATAGCATACATTAATTCTATAACTCATATTTATAAAAAGCAACTGCACAAGAAATTATAACGATTGAAGTTGTAAACATAACCACAAAGTATAATCTACGCCGGGTTTTGTTTGAGTATTACAGATGATGGGTGAAATCAGCTATTATATTGTATTGTTACTCACGTACGTACGTGTACACTAGCTTTTATAGGAGTTGATGCACTGTTTAGCTGTAAAGATAAAATGTTACCTGTAAATCTGATGTGATACTAAATAATTTCAACTGTATTCAAAGGTATTTTTCAAAGGTTAATACTGTGTAAATATTTAGCTTGGAAAAGGATTGACTTTTAAACATGGGAACGGTATGAGTTCAAAGTCAAAGGAGTTCTAAAACTAAATACTTAACACAAAAGAGAAATAAAACCTGTTTACCCTGGTAATATATTATGGGGTCAAGCT